>LUCW03002334.1:0-42552 GCA_001586965.3 Sphaeroforma sirkka | reverse complement strand
ATCAATACATGCAAAATACATAGACATTTGCATTGATACAAACGACCTAGCATGCGATGATCGTTTGTGGCATATCTACATGTCATGTAGAAAATCATGCACAAACGTACCTGTGTATAGGTACGCCATTATGCGACATAATCTTGGGCAAATCCTTTTTCCTGCTACTAGGCGACCCGAACGGCGATGGCTCTGGGGGTCGTTGCGGCTTTTTCAACTCCGAGGGGGGTATATTAGAGGCCTTTACATCCAGGTCTACTTTAGAGCCAAGTGCTGCAATACTGGGTGTTCTTTCAGGCCTGAACGCCCTCCTGGTGCGTGCGTAAGGTGCTGGCTTGTACGGAGCTGGCTTAGAGGGTGGCCCCTGTTTAGTACCACTCGGATCACTCATGTCGCTGAAAAATTGGCGTAAATTCGTATTCCTCAGTATTTATATAGATATGTTTGTATAGTATGTATGTCTAGCACGTATGTATGTATCTACTTGTTTATGGGTATACAATGTAGAGTGCAGAAGAAGCATTTGATAATGTGGTAGATTTATGCATGCAGACACCTTTAATGAATATTTTGGTATGTATTTAAGATTTTAGACGAGGATGATGGGATTTTGTTCTGAATTTCACCGGCGAAAGCCGGAAAGTAGTACTATATTTTTTCTTATCAAACTTAAAATATGTACCACCCTTATCTTCTTCTCCTCTCTCTTTGCGTTTTTGAATGTTGACAGCTCATAATAATACTCCAACTGATTTCGTCCAATTAAATCCCGTTAATTGGTATCTCTATCTCCTGTCGAATCATGTATGTGTTCTTGGTTTCGAATGGCCTATAACTTAAATGATGAGTTATAATTCGCGATCTATTAATAGAGTCATTCGATAAAAAAAGATAACTATTGTTTTATCATTATGATTTTTTGGGTCCCTCGATTGTTTTTTTTGGCTATGTAGTATGTATTCATACTGAGACAGTGCATATTGATATTGCTTTCTTTTTTAAAAAACAATTAAAAAATAGCGGGCTTTTGTTTTTCGTTTTAGAAAATAAAAGAGAGCTAAAAAAACTAAAAAGGTTATCCAATATAACGTTTATAAATATTAAAATTTTCGATTTACGTTCAACTTTTATATACCGTTTTATAAATATTATGATCTCATTATGTCCTAAAAGGTTTGGCCCCAGAAATAGTCAACAGTGACGGTTAAATTGAGATATAAGGTCCATTTGGTTGTCAATAGGTTCATCGTGCAAGCGCAATTTTCAAAATTTTACCATCCATTAATTGACCCGAAAAAAACGTTATTTATAGCGTTTATTTATTAAAATAAATCGCATTTGCGTTGACCGTTTTTTTCATTTAAATACCTATCGTTCAAAATGTATTGAGAGAGCCTGAGTCCTGAGAGAGAGAATAGACTCAATAGAGACTCTCTCTGAGAAAGAGAGCGAGATTCAGAGAGAGAGAGAAGTTCACGACAAACCTAGTTTTCCTACAATTAGGGAGCCCACGGCCGCGCAGGCGATCTTTGAGTCCAATGGAGCCCACATTGGCTCTTGTTTACTGACTCGAGGCAAGTTCTGGTCCAAAGTGGGTATGGTGTCAGATATTCCTGCAATCACCCTAGTCGCAATGGATGCTGCAATTTGATTGACAATGTACGTGTTTGCTTGCAGCCCGGTTTTGCGCTGAAAAGCGAGAGCTGTGGCGAATGAAAACACTCATTATGTGCATATTCACTACAATGGCCATACGCAGAGGGAATCTGGCCATTGTCAATTCTCGGCCCCGTCGTACCTTAATAAAATATATACAAACCCAAAGTCACACGAAAGCCGAAGGCCCAGCGACGGCCAGAACTGGAAGAACAGGTTCAAAGAGCCCCCCAGAGCCTTGATCTCAGTCAGCACGTCCTTAGGACATCGGCAACTTGATCCACATACTCGGCCGTCACCAGATACATGCTTTCGACGAGAGCCGTGACCTATGCACATCCATCGAAGACTCCTTCTACTGTCTCGAGTCTCTCAGCCCACAGTTTGGGCAGCCGCGTAAAGTCCATCTTGGGGATATCGTCAAGTACATCCCAACATATTGGATTTTTTAGATTTTTTTTCTGTCTTGTAATGCGAACTGTGCCGCGGGCAAAGTCGCACTGGTGCAACCGTTGGGGCGGCCGTTGGGGCGGCCGTTGGGGCGGCCGTTGGGGCGGCCGTTGGGGCGGCCGAAACACGTGTCCCGTGTGCCGCTTGAAGCTGGCCGTATCGTCCGACGAGGGTTTCTAAACCGTACCTTAGTTTTTTTGTTCATGTTCCAACGAGGGCCTAAATTCGACCCATGTGGAACATAATAATGGTTTATTAAAAATAGGTTTTCACTTCACAATAACCAAACAGATACTAAGAAACATCGAGTTGAGATGGCTATAGAGAATCTGAGAGAGAATGCCAAAGACTGTCTGTGTTTTTTGTTTGTTTTTTTTTAAATACGACTGTTTTTTTACAATTGCCTACATTACGACTATTGGGACTCCAACTACTCTATTTACGTAAAATATAGTTTTTCAAAATCGTCCAAGAACCGGACGGACACCGATATTTCCATAAAACACGGCTGGGACGCCGCGGCGAATGAAAGCGTATAATCAAAGGGGTAGTCACCTTGAATCGTGAACACACTCACAACTCTCCTGTACTTTCGTTCACGTTCACGCTCACGCTCAATTTTGAGTCTTAAAGTTAGTATCATTCAGACTCAAATTCCTTCTAACTGTAACCTCAGTCAATCAGAAGCTTTAATGTGTAACGATTTGATAATTATGAAACAAGTATATATAAATATATATATATATATATATGTATGTATGTATGTATATGTATATATATATATATATATATATATATATATATATATATATATATATATATATATATATATATATATATATATATATATATATATATATATATTGATGATGTGATGATGTGATGTGTGTGTGTGTGTTGTGTGTGTGTGTGTGTGTGTGTGTTTTTTTTGTGTATGTATGTATGTATATATATATATATATATATATATATATATATATATATATATATATATATATATATATATATATATATATATATATATATATATATATATATATATATATATATATATATACTTGAGTGTTTCTAAACCATAAGTCTGTAAACATTGTAGAGATGCCCATATATATGAATGGTTTAATTGTGTTCTAAAACGATGTCGACCGCGTGCGATCACATGAACTGATGTGCAAACATATCTTTCGCGTCACAGCCCAATACACCTGCTATATTGGATGGTAAGTTTTTTCACTAGTAAGGACGACAGTAACGGTGACATCCCTTGCGTCCCCATCGTCTTATGGTGCTTAATTTAGTATGAAAGAACATGCACAAGTATATAACTATGCATAGATGGTCTAGATAAGGTTTATAGTCAAATTTACTGGTGTATACAAAATGATTATAAAGTACACCACATGCCAAAATTGGATGTTCGGTACAAACCAAAATTCAGTCATTGAAATTACTATTTTTTTTTTATGCGTGGTAAGCTAATTGGATAATAGAGAAGCTTAGAAACGGTTTTGAAAAATTGTTCTAAAATTGGTATTTTTCATAGCGGTAATTTATAAAAAATAAATATGTATAAACACAAAAGTTGTTGATTCTCCTAGAGTAGTAGAGAGAGGCTGTGCAAAAATGCAACCATCATTTTTTTACTGTGTATAGATTTCGAATCTGAAAGTTTTCGGACGTTTAGTCCGATCAGCCGTTGTATTTAAAAATATTCACTACTAGTAGAGAGTAGTAGAAGAGAGAGGTCATGAAGTTTTTTTTATAGAATGTGTGATAAAATTTTGGTGACTGTTTCATTTATTGAGGTGTTATTTTATTTTAAAATTGATTAATTACACATAGATGAAGCATACCATATTTTAAATTAAAAAAATACGTCGTCAATACTTATTGTGTAATTCTTCTTCTTATTGTGTAATTCTGGTCATGCTATAATCGTACGATCCGCTCAAGAAGACCTCAAGTGCTTGTGAACAAAAAATAGAAACGCGTCAGCGTGTTAAATATCGCACAACGAAGTCCACTGAAGTACTCGAGTAGAAGAATACACGAGCGCGCTAAATCTCACAGCTGCTGTGTATAAATACTGCTATGCAGTACGTTGAGCTGAAGATTTTTCATCTACATATCAATATTTCTATGTAGCCACAAGTAGTGCACTATCTACATATCACACACACACACCTACACACCAGAGTGACTTCCCACAGCCTATATAATTTCTGTATCTAGACGTACTCAGTTGGTGCTACAGGAACGATGTGCTACGCAGAATCTGGTAAAAGCAAGCCAGATGCGGGATCGTCGTCTAAGAACGGCATGACAGGCTCTGCGGCTCGATTTGTTCAATCAATTGTCGACTCCATGTCTTGCGCACTGAACCGATGGATCGAGTATGTGGCCTTTGTGCATAATATAAAGTTCATATCAGCACTTCGTTGTTATATTAAGGGACGGACACGCCTTTATGCATGTATATATTTTCACAGGTATCTATATTTCCATATGCACATTAGAGAATATGGACCGACTGTGTGGTTTTTGTACATATATACAATATATGAAAATATTAGCATGTACGATATTGTATCGTAGAAAGGATATTTTATCTACTTGTGAATATCTTCATGTTATATTTTTACTAAGTACACAAAATTGTGTGGCGCACTGAACAAATGGATTGAGTATGTGGGTTTAAGTGTGTTTTTATGACGTTCTCTGTCTTAGCGTGAATAAGCTAGCATTATTTATATTTCGGTGTTTATACATAGAGATAGACATTACTTGTTACATATATATATATATAACAGTACCTATATTCAATAGAATGTATTTGCTTATTTGCACGACCGGTGTGGCGCATTGAACAGATGGATCGATTACGCGGACTCGAGTGAACTAATTCCTATGTCGTTTCTATGTTTAGCGCGAATACGGTTGTACCGTTGACGTTGCAATGATATACACAGGGATGAACATACACTTCTGTATTTACATATATCCAAACAATTTTTCTCGTTGTATACACGACTTACGTGACGCACTGAATAGGTGTATATAGTATGTGGTCTTTGAGTTTGATCTTATCAAGTTGTCCCTATGTATAGTGTGAGTACGGCTGTATCATTTAATTACATTTCGATGTTTTAAGCACCGGGATAGGGTGTAAGCTTTATATGTATGTACTTGAATTTCTAGGAAGAGTTTTTCTCGGTATATACACAACTTGTTGGCGCACTGAACAGGTGGTTCGAGTATATGAATTTTTAGTGTGTTCGTTACCCGACTTCTTTATTTCTAACTTGAGTACTATTGCACTGTGTGTGCATGGTGCGTGAAGTGAGCAAGATCACCGTTCCGTGTTGCGTGAAGTGCTGTGTTATGCATAGAAGATTCGCATACACCACATACATTCTGAACTTGAATTCTAGTGTATCCAATTTTGCATTTATACTTTATATCACTTTATTACTATTCCTCTGACCTTTCATCTGGATAAACAGCTTAGTCTAGTTCACTCTTCATTTGAAACACGCATCACATTACCACTTTTCGAGTAGGAGTTTGGCCTACGAGCTACGGTGACCTTACTGTCAGAGTCCCACTTATACGGACACCTTTGGCAATATATCCAACAACCGCTTACGAGACGATCACACTGGCTCTCTTTCCGGATGACTTTCGTGTGTCTGGTTTTGTCGGCTATGTCTCATAGCCATTAATGCTTACCAATATAGTAGATGAACTTCCCAATTCCTGCTTGTACGTGACATAGATTCCTAATGCATACACGACATTACTCCCCATCGCATCTATCAAATTACAGGTACATGCTAACGTACCATAGGTCTATCTTTGCTTGTCTGATGCTACTGCCAATGTCGCTTGTGTACGATGCGGTCTCCTATCTGCGCAGCTCCATTGTGTTTAAGATGAAGTCTGCGCCCGCCCATCACGCAGGTATGTGATTTAGGTTTTAAGCTTTACACTCGGTTTTCAGGTACCATAAGAATGATATACACACGACACTGATTTAGTAATATACGCCACAGTCTGGAATAGGCTCGTCTACCGTTCCGTATCATGTTCAAGATAAAGTCGCGTCGTTACGCATGTTAGTGTATACCCAATTTCTTGATGGCATATATACCCTAGATATACTCGTGATATTGGATATATGCGCTACATTCGTCAGTATGCTCGTGTCGTGTACGATGCCGTGATTTTTGCTGTTGTTTATTTTCATGGTGAAATGTGAACCCGGTCACCACGCAGGCACCTGTCAACCCCCATGAAGTGACGTTGTATGAGCCGTTTGTGAGCTATCAATGTGGATGTAGGTGTTTTGATAGTCTATGGATAGGCTGTGATAGTGAATTTTTGTGCCAAGGTGTTGGCGGTGAACCATACGGGGGGGTCTGGAGGGTGTGAAGGGATGGCAACCAGTAACCTGGGATATCTTCAGGTCATGATTCTGATTCAATTATATATGCGACACATTGTTGCTCTGCACAGATGCGCTATTCGGATGTTGCGTTCCAAAGAGAACGTGAAATAGTAAATTTACCATTTGATTTGGCAATATGTAGAGGAATACTAGCTCTGAAAAGAGTTCGTATCTCCTTCCATCTTATTTGATTTGCCCTGCTTTCTTATTCAATTGGGTAGCTCGTGTGGCCTATGTACAGAAACAAATTAAAGACTGGAACGCTGACGGTCGCAGGCGCCCAATGTGTACCGCCAGGTGAGTAACGGAGTATGAGTGTTCATTGTTTAGATGCTGTCACAATCTGAAAATTTAGAAATGGCATATATATATATATATCATGTATATCTACATCTAAATCTATATATGTATGTATGTATGTATGCATATACATATATATACTATATATATCCACGTAGACTGTGTGAGCATTCGTCAACCTTTTTTTGGGCTTGTTTTAACCTGTTATACCGCTTTCTGTGGCAGTACTTTTGGCACGACAAGATTTCCGTGTCCATTAGCACGTTTTATTGTACCGAAGTTCAAGCTGCAGACACGGTGATGTATTGTGGTTTAATAAAGCAAGTACACTTGTCTACGCGATATATCTCATAGTGCACTACAACTGGCCTGCTATCCATGATAACTACGCTTCTGAAGCAATGTCTTTGTGTGCGATTCGAATATTCATACCAGAGCTGGATGGAAAACGATCTCTCTGAGGATTAGCACATACAAGGAGACCATGAGTAACATCAACGTGGACCTTTACGATGTGCTCGAAGTGGATCAGAAGGCGCGCACGGTGAGAGGTACTTTGTGCGGAGTGCGGATAATGCCACGCATCGTGACCTATGTGTTATATAGCGTTTGATGGAGGATTGTTGGCGTCTCGGTTATTGTGACTTCCACCCTAAGTTGCGCAACCGATAGTCACAACAGTGTACACAACAATGGCTTACTTATGCAATTTCAATGCATACAACGATGGAGAATATTGTGTTGCGTACTCTATCGAGTAAAGCTGGTGCTGACTTTATTTGGGCGTATATGTTGGCTGTTGCGGCATACCTTATCAATCTGTCAACGGTCTTGGTTAGTATCATTCAAAATTCTACGTACTCATCCCGAACAAATGCATATCTATACTACCAGTTGAACCGCTAGCCACCATGGGCCAAATCACGTCACTGATACTTCCCACTGGCTGGACTCTAGCCCTCACGCCCGAATTGGACGATCTCACAGTATGCTATTAATCATTGTGTAGTGAAGGGGAAAGTAGACCTTTGTTCTCGATACATGCACCCCGATACATACACCTCGAGGGAAAACACTGTTTGTTGCAGGGATTCTAGGGTGATAGACACCTTGTTAATTTAGTTGTGATGCATTTTGAGTGACAAGTATGTACGTGTGATCTCTTGGTCAAAATGACCCTTCCAAACTAGGTTCAAAGTGTACTAATAATGCAATTCGTGAACGAGAATGTCGGATCTGCTGGTTTTATTGTAAGAATTTGGTCTGTGTCTACGGAAACCACCTTTAGCCGTTTGTGTATACGTATTTTCATATATAGCTTGTATTCGCATACATACCTATTCTTGTACCTTTGTTCGGATTCGGCACATTCAGGTAGGAGGGCTCATTGCTGGCTTTGGGGTGGAAACCTCATCACACAAACACGGCCTTTTTCAACACATTGTGAAGAGCATTGAACTGGTTACTGCAGGTAATTGACTAATGAATAAGTGGTGTGTACTACTTTGGGACTTTGAAACCCACCGTGTCCATGAAGTGTGATGTGTATCTTTATTAATCTGTGAGAAGAACAGTGTTTGCGATAACACCCGTGTATAAGTGCATATGTATATATGTATATTGCGTATATACTTCCGATATACCTTGTTGGCGGACTACTGACTATACAAGAGGTTGTGTTATCGGCAACGTATTTATTTTCAGTCGGTATTTATACGCACAACTCATTGTGAGCAATTGCGTGCATATAGTCTCGCTTTTGCGTACCCATTATTGACATACTTGTAGCTAGATACTTGTACACGACCATATGCCCCCACTACCCACATATATATATGTGTGTGTGGGCTCGGTTTTTTCGTGTATTTGTGTATGTGTGGACTAAATATATCATACATACACATGTACACATTCACATGCACGCAGATGGAGAAGTGGTGAATTGCAGTGAGACCGAGAACCCGGAGCTATTCTACAGCATTCCGTGGTCGTACGGCACACTCGGTTTCATCGTGTCTGCCGAGTTGAAACTTGTGCCCACGAAGAAATACGCACACATCACGTACACGCCATGCCACACGTAAGTCAGTACGTTTTTGTCAAAGTATACTGTTTGTACCACGAGTCAAACGCCTACCAAAAAACACGCGCAATTCGCATACACACCATACATCACGCAATTCGATACCTTTTTGCTAAACTATACGTTGTTGTTTTTTGCCACGCGTTAACCACCTATTAAGAAATACGCAACCTGTACATACTCACCGTGTCGCACGCAAGTTAATACGGTGTCTCCAAACCGTACTACATTTTTTGTCACGCGTTGACCAGACCGGACTCACAAGAATTATTGTGCACGTTTCACGCCCCATGTGTCGTCACAAATACGTATCTACCATGCAAAACGTAAGCCAACACGCCCACCATGGTAAACATAGGCCAGAGCGTGCATCAGGTTAGTCATCACTTGTGCACTGTTCCAGTCGTCAGCCTCACTGGACACCCAACCACACGATAGTTCATGAATGTCGCACTGGATCGAAGGAGTTCGCGTATATCCAACATGACTGCATGCATGCTATGGCGCATGTGAGACCTTAACTGTACAACTACGCCACTCGGAGCAATAACTATGTATACCCGCCGCACCACACGGTGATCACCACGCATATACTGAATCTTTACTCATCATGTGCCAAATGCGAAATCCATTTAATACACCCTTTGTGTACCGTAGATTTGATTACTACGACCATTGCACGCGTACGCTGTGATGTACATAGCAGTACGTGTGTATGTAAGTACATCCACGCCTTGGAACAATAAGTTGTTGTGGGTTGCACCAATTCACAGACTTATTATATAATATGATTCAATGTTTAGAATGTATGGGTTCGCTAAAGTATGTATGTATACTCTTTTTGTGCAGCAATTGCTTTCACTATTGGCTTTCCGCACCTAACACGTTGTACAAAAGTATACCACACGTACGCCAGTACATACGCACCATGGAACGCATTAGGTACCACGCAGATACTCTATCACGAGTTGCCGTCACATATGCACATGTTTATGAGCGCGTACACCGAGCTATAAGCAGTCATTGCTTGCGTTCGTGCTGTAGGGCGAGTTCGTTAGTCTACACTATACAGTACATGCTACATGAGATGTGCGCCCGGTTCTAGATTGAAGCCATGAGCAATCCATATTCTTACGACACTGTCGTCACGTATACACTTTGGTGTATGCAGAGTGAGGTTGTATTAGACTTCCCATGCCTACTTAGAGGAAAAAGTCTCCGTACACGTGCGCATCCCACCAAACGATACACACGTGCAACTTCTATATGCTTGTCTGATTGCGCTCGCCGGTTCGGACACACTCGCAACTACACTCAGGCAACAGGACTACGCAAAGATTTTCGAAGCGGCAGCGAGAAACATGGACAATGACTTTGTTGAATGTCTTGTCTACTCACAAAACGAGGCAGTGGTCATGACTGGTGTGATGACTGACCATGTGGTGCAAGCCAAGCGCAATGCAATCGGTAAGTTCAGACCGGAAGTGCTGGGCCTGAAGTTGGTTGTAGTATGTATATGACCTGTACACAATTCACATTATACTACCACATATGGTTGAGTTTCGAATTTCTGTTAAAATTGGGGTGTCTACTTTTGTGTCTCGGTTTTGTCATGTATAGGGTAGTTACGCAAAGCACCAAGCAGAACCACTCGCATGAGTGGCGGCTCATGATACGATCAGTATAAGCTTAAGTCGGTAGTTTCATACATTTGCACACCTGTATGTACATGTATCTATATATGCATAAATACATGTTCAGATATAAACTTATGTTCATGTATAAGTAGATATATTGACGCATAGTCAAAATTTAACATTGGTTATATTTGTACCTTACCACAGGTAACTACTATAAGCCTTGGTTCTACAAGCATGTCGAGCAGTTCCTCACCAAAGAACCTTCGGACGAGTACATCCCGCTACGAGACTACTACCACCGCCATTCTCGCTCGATATTCTGGGAATTGTCGGTACTGTATTGACGAGTACATATATGTATAGAGTTATGCATGCACGATGCTGACCATGGTATTTATGGACACGGGGTGTGGGTGCATCTTGTGTGTGGGTACGTATGTGCATACGCAAACACCCACCCACACATTTATACGAAGGGTTTCTCATTCGTGCACCAATATGGCTTCCTGTCTATGTATGTCTGCGTTGATTTGCATGTGTATCTACCCATATATCTATAGGTGTATTTATATATATATATGTGTGTGTGTGCATGTGCAAGTGCATGTCTGATTGTGTGTAATTTTTTAACTGTGCAGGCAACGTGTCACAGAGATTCTTGTTGTATTCGTCCGCAGACTATAACGTCTATCTCTATTCTAATCGAGCATCCGGTTCACTATCCCATACAGGATATCATTCCGTTCGGCAATGAACCCATATTCCGCTACCTGTTCGGTTGGGCAGTGCCTCCCAAAGTGTCGCTTCTGAAACTCACCCAGACGGAAGCCACCCGCAAGCTCTACGAGTTACATCATGTTGTGCAGGTATGGTATGGTATGATCCTGGTCTATGCTTGTACACTTCGCACATGACGTAGTCTTACTTCGAGGATGAACAGTAGAAAGTGTCTTTTAGTGTGCTATGGAGCGTATCTATGTCTGTTGGACGGATGTGATGCTCAATTGATTGGGATCAAGTCTCCCCTTCTACGTGCACAATAAAGGACATGCTGGTGCCCATCAGCACCACTGCCGAGTCCGTGTATGTGCCCGTTGACGAATGTGCTGATACATGCATTTATATGTGCATGTGATACTGAACCATAGTACACAATCAGATTATATTTGCCCATCGACACCACTGCCGAGTCCGTGTATATGCAACCCTTGACGAATGTGCTGATACATTCATCTACATGTGCATGTGATACTGAACCATAGTACACAATCAGATCATATTTGCCCATCGACACCACTGCCGAGTCCGTGTATATATACCATGACGAGTGCGATAAAGCATATCTGAAGTATTACATACCCTGGCCTTTCGCCTACACAATCAGGACATGCTGGTGCCCATCAGCTTCACTGCCGAGTGCGTGAATATATTCCATGAGGAGTTCGATCTATATCCGCTCTGGCTGTGCCCGATGCAACTACCAAGCGCTTCCCACGCCAAGTACGGCGGGTTCTTAAAGCCTGCGATCGTTGATGGCAAGCCCGAGGAGATGTTTGTCGACATTGGCGCGTATGGAAATCCCGCTAATAAAGGGTATGTGTTGGCTTTTATGGGATACGGCTGATATGCTTTGTTTTGTGACCATGTGTTTCGTAGACTGTGTTAGACATATTCGGGCCAGGTGTGGCAATGGTATAGTGAGTAGATAGCGTTTAGTACTACAGATGACTTGGTAGTTTGGCCATTGCTATCCGCATTGTATGGTGTATGATAGCCGGTCCTGTCAACCCAATTTGCACTCGTTTGGCTATCCGGACTATAGTCCTGTGGCTCTGTTTGTATTGCCGCTGATTCTGATTCAGGCATCCATATTCGGGTTACTGTGATGTTCGTGCAAAGCATGTCCGTACTACACACGCACACGTCTATATATATATGTATATGATGTGCACACGTCTATATATATATGTATATATATATATATAGATATTATGTGGACACGTACACGTCTGTATATGTATATTATGACACTAATACTATTTATTTCATTGTATATCGTGCCACCTTCAGCTTCGTAGCCGCCGAGTCGATGAAACGTGTGGAAGCACATGTGCGCCGTCTGCAAGGTTTCCAAGCACTCTATGCCGATTGCTACATGACTGAGCAAGAGTTTGAGCAGATGTTTGACCACACCACATATAAAAAGCTGCGGAAGCAGGTAGGTACTAGTGCGTGTAAGGTGTTCCTTTTTTTTCTTACGAAGTTTTGCTGATATGTGATATGTGTGTTGACATTTGCTGCTTAGAATCTCAATGTTCATTTATGACCCGGCAGACCAGCTCACGCAATTGTACGTTAAATGCACCCGACCAGCGACACAGTCCGTGACCCACAGACCGTGTCTAGACAATCCTTACTATCCCTTATGGTTGCGATCTTAAGCGTCGAACTTGTCATCGATTTCCAAGGATGATATACATCTGTTTGTTTTTCCCAATGTCTAGTGTGTGTACTGAACATGCTATAATCTATCTCCATAACAACCGGAATAGTATCACTGCGAGGACGCTTTCCCAACAGTCTACGGCAAAATCAACCGAAGCGCGCGGAAATGAAATGGAAAGAACCGGTGCTCGACCCTATATACCCCTTCTGTGTATACGGCGGCTACGTCGTTGTTGCTGTACTTTCATTGCTCTGCGGTGTTTGCGATTGACGAGCAGTAGTCAAGAGTGGTGAAGTCTTTTGATCGCTCTTGGCCACAATACTTATTAAATAGTATCACGTAATAGAATTGATTGCGGTATGCTACTTTCGACTTCATCCAAATGGTCTGCGATGTGTGTTGCAGTAGATTGATCGGTAATTTGTATTGTAGACAGTTGCTATTTGACTAATTTCTCTGAGGCCGATCTCAATAGTTAGATGTGATAGCAACAGTCTAGCATAAACGGCGACAAGCGGCTGCAATTTTTTTGGCAGAATGTAAAAATACAAAAAATGGATTGGTAATGATGGCTGATATGTTCTTTCGGGTTCGGTTGTATATGGCAAATATGCCCTCATACGCTTCTGTTTTCACAGTTAGGATCAGAACGCAAGTGACGTTCTCTGGTAGTTCTCTCAGCATACATATATATATATTAATTATATTAATTATATATATGATATTAATTTTATATATATATATATATTAATTATATTAGTTATATTAGTTACATATATACAAATATACAAATATATATATTTATTTGTTTAATTATTATTTATTAATTATATATATATGTGTGTGTATGTATGTATGTATATATATATATATATATATATATATATATATATATATATATATATATTGTGACTGAGTGAGTGATTCTTACGCGATAGTTAGACTTTTGAAGACAGATTTGTTTTCTGAATATTATGTCGTAGCGTGTGGCAGTTCCCTTGCCACACGCTCACTCAATATATATATATATATATATTGTCTTGAGCCCGAGTGACCCTCTGGTCACTCGTTTTCACGGCTAAATGTCTTGACATCAAAAACCTCCTTGACTACACAATTATGATGACTCATCAACTGGGCCCAAATTCTGAATCCCTGATTCCCAGAAGCTAAATATTCCAACTCTAGATTCAGCCTCACAGTCTACGAAGACTCCCCACTAAGCTAGCCATTGCTTGCTCTATAATGTTGTAATCATAACTCAATTGCGGCTGAACCATTAAAAATATTTAGATATTTACAAACAAGCGAATCCCCCACCCCAATGGTCTGAAATTTAAAACTCACTACGGCAGACACTAATGTTTATCGACTCGCTGGCAACCCAGAACCGTTCGCTGCTATTTGCAGCTCATCCCAAGCCTGCGAGCGTTGTTTCTGATAAAACGCTGACTGCGCAAAAGCATAGCCATTCAATACATGCGACTTGAACGCGTCACACCGCTTCTTCACGGGAAGCACCCGTTTCAACGAATACAGATAATTCGAGTGCAAGATCTTCTTCGAACCCGATTCTTTCACCAGTGGTGAGTAACACAGCAATTTTGTCTCATCACACCACATCTGCCAACAGCGATCCCAAGGCGAGCTTAGTGCACGCTTTTTTCTTGCGTCGCATATAATGATCAATGGCGTGTCTATAACCATCAGAGATTTCCGCCAATGGCGAACGGTACACCAACCAGTCTTCATACGGCCCTTGCGGACGTTTTTGCACCGCAGACTGTATCTCTACTTCTATTGTTTGCTTCACATTCGGCTTTCACTCTGTACGCAAAGGACTCTGCGTTGAGAACCATCCGGCGTCTCAACCACGTGCGTGACGGGTGCTTGCACAGATACCGCCCGCGCAAGACCACTCCGGCACGAGGGCAAATCGTGCGACTTACCGCGCAAACGGCACCATACCCCTTCGAGCCTACCGACAACAGACAACACTCTCTCGCTTGATATGGCTCGCGTTTGCTGTTCCAATTGAGCACACCTATCTCGTACGCCGGTCTTTATTTCCAGAAAGAATTTAACTTTATCCTGCAACCCGTTGAAATCACATCCCATCATATAAAAATTTGGCCAGAATCCCGTCACCGAGTTACGCGTAGCATTGTATGCACGCACCATCTCCTATATAAAATGCAACCAGGCGTGAGGCGATTCATCGTTAGCCTCGATTTTCCTACGCAGCCAATCCCTCATCGCACGGACCAACGTCTCTGATCTACCATTGCTCTGGTAGATGCTAACAATCACCCAATGCGAACTAATAACTCGTCTCACATAACGTTTTGACATTCCCATTCTGGAATTTCTTGTCTGCATTCATAGCAAACCTAGCTGGCGATCCTCACGCCAGGATTTGCTCTTCCAAAACATCCAGACCACTCCTGGCTCATCCGTCAAAGCAGTGCGTACCCGTACAAATATCATACGAATCTGCGTGTACTCTGCCAACATCACCTTCGGCTGGTCGTTGTCTTATCCATACCTACCTCACGCCTAGCTTTCTCGAGAGGTATATATGTTTGCTGTGACAACCCTTGGCTAAGTCAACATCGTCATTGACAAACCCTAGCACTCCAAACCAGGGAATGTATATATAAATTTCAACAATAGTAAGTGAAAGCTCAACAAATGATCAAAACAAATACTACAAGCTGAGCGAGAGGATATTAGTTTTAAAGCACGATCAAATAGTTGTAGTGGTAGGTGGTCTGATAGTGGTAATGATAGTCTAAGACAGATGTATGCTGTAGATGAGGATGCCAATAACCACGGCAGCGAGACTGAATTTAAGAAAGAAAGCATGTTGAGGCAGCAGTTTTTAAACATAGTGAAAGCAGATCGGCACTTTCAACTTCTAGTTTTGTAGCTCCTACTTTAACAAGACAAACAAACAATATTAGAACACTTTCAACAAATATAGCATAATTCAACGGACATAACAACACTGTCAGTTCCACAAGATATCGGAATTAATTCATGTGCACACGGTCTAGAACTAACACTGTCACAACATAGCGGAATTAGCTCTTGTGCTCATTGTCTTGTCCTAACCGATAGGGACCCGACATAAACGACAAGAAGAGCCAGAGTAGGGGAGAAACACAAAGGGAGTAGTTCTTTTCTACAACTCGTAGTCATGGCGTACAGGATCATTATAGTAGTGTAGTGGTGGCGTCGTGATATAGATAGTAGAAGTACTATATATACTGATGTCGTCGTTGAACTATAACCCCTCCTCAAGAGATGACGACGAGATACATTGCCGATCCTAAATTGAAGACAGTGAGGACAAGGAAGGTACGGTTTTGCTCAAAAATTGGTATAACCGTCTTGATAACAGACGCAAGCGCATCGAGAAACTTGGATGTGCCAAATGGCGAACATTGAGAGCAGATTACCCAACATACACGCTGCAAGATAAGACAAGACCAGGCAGAAGTATTCACACAGGGTTGTCCAGGACAAATCAATGGGTGCGATGAATTGGGTGCAATCTATCTCAATACACCGACCCGGACAACTACGGAACATGAAAGTGAGAGGACATCTATTCAAAACGTTATCGGTCTTCTCGACATGGGCAAGTAGTCAGAGCAGACTTTATACTCATTATATATATGTTATTAATCGCGACATCCGAATAGGTAAAGATACCTTTAATATTCAGTTGAATATACTGACACGAAGATCACCATGGCTCGCTGGTTTGTCACACTACTACACAGGATTTCGTTCTGTGTTAGAAAGCGTACACGAAATGCTTAATAGATGCACTGATCGAATCGAAAGTAAGGAGTGAGAACATGTCGAAATGTAAGAATTTGAAGGATGGTCTTGATACTCTGATATTGTGATTGAATACCAGTACAGAACATGTCACATATACACTCGCTAATCATCAAGAGGACGAGGACGAATCCATACATCACTGCATGGCATATCAAATAATCAGGGAGTACACATGGCGGGGGCAATAACACGCAAATCTTGTGTAGTATGCGAACTGTTCTACAACTGTCCAACCAAAATCGCTGAGATACTGAAGAACAACTTCGAAAAATACATGGACTAAGAAATTTAGAAGTATAATGAGAGCCTGTGGACAATTCAAAATAGATTGAAGATCTAATTTATTACTTTTGCGCGCTACAAAATTAGTGACGAGATATACTAGCGGTCTTTCGGCAAACTGAAAAATGGACTACCCGACAACCCTATTACTTTGCTCGTAAGTGTACATCACAAACTAAAGGCGTGTATCACTTGTTTCTACGGTACTTCCACTTCCACTTCTAATTCCACTACTATTTTATCACTTGTCGTGATAATCTGATACTACCCATCCCACTCCTACTCATAAACCTTTTCTATGAAATTGGTTGAAGGTCAAAGTGAATACTTGTTAGAGTGCGATGTAATAGACTTCAAATAAAGTGCAAATGTATCTTAAGAATGGTGCATTCGAATGAATTTATTTCTGATCTCACCATCAATTATATACTTATGGTGTTTTAAAATATCACATTCTCTGTTACGTACACTCAGCCTCGGACCTCGGCTTTCGGCTAGTCGGTCGCCCGTGTCCTGTAAATAGAATAATCTAAGAAGTTTACAAGAAACCAAACCAAAAAAAAACATAAACCTGAGTTTATCGACTAAAACCATAAACCCTCCACATAAACCCAGGGATGAAGGAGAATGACAATTCGTGCTATTCAATCCTATAGAATCGCATCTAACTTCCACACAGACACCAAAACGAAGGCCAGCATAAGGTGAAGAACAAGACTTAAGGTGGATATAATTTTTTTTACGTTGGTGAATCAGACAGTCTACTAGTTCTCACACTACAACGAACACTTAACACATAGACCAGTCAATGACTTCTGCTCCTTATCAAAGGCCAAGAGCAGCACAGAGGAGTCTGCACACACATGTAAGCTCTAGCCGTACACACCATCAGAGTTGATACGAATCGTATAGCCATAGCTCGGGCTATCTAAGCACGAACAATGCCATCATCTCAAGCTACATCGAACAACTCCACTCTAAGCAACGGGAAAAGGTGGGATGCAGTTGGACTACTTTTAGACCCAGCAATGAGTCAGCTCAAAGTGTCGATCGACAGGAAAAATTACAATGGCAACTCGTGCGTAGTGGGCATATTAGTGGATTATCTATATGCGCAGAAGGCGGATGCACCCATTAAAATACGCGAACCCCAAAAACTCAGAAGCGTAGTAGACACTCAGCAGCCAAAGAGAGTGATATCAGAAGTAGATCAATGGTTGACAGAGCTATGCAATAAAGCTATTAACAACTGTGATATTAATGATCACGATGAGATCATTGCAATCAATGGCTTTATGAGCGAGTTAATATTAATCAGATTATATGAAGGGGATTAAACCTCTTATCCTGAAGATGAGAAAGTTCTCATCGAAGTGGCCAGCCAACAAGCATGTTAACATGGCTGATTGTCTGGCTGATTGTCACAACGTCCAAAACTTGACACGCCAAGGGTGGTCACGTCAGAATGTGGCCCACCCAGAGGGGGGGGGGACCACCAGGTGCAGGTCAAGGCAGATGACGTCCCATATGACGGGGCAATATCAACTCACCCCAGTGAGGTGCAAGACCATTCCCACACTGCGATGTAGACCCTTCGCCTCATGCGTTCACCTTGACCCAAGAAGAGAGAAAACAACCGTGAGAAGGCTTTGGCTCGTGCAGCACAACAGTCTCAACATGTCCATGTGGGCCAATTTTGCATCACTATAAATTGAAGCAAGGTACAGGAGAGGAATGAATGAATCTGACAGGCTTAGTAGGCGGTAGCTAATATGGTAACATAGTAGATATTAGTTGACAAAATAGGCACAAAGACTCGGCGGTACAAGCCACCGAAAAAATCAGCAAAGTTGACACATGATCACGCCAGAAAGGGAATGCAACACAATATATTGAAGGGTGTCAAGAACAAAATCCACAAGAAGGACTGTCATCCGATACAATTGACAACAGCCGCACTTCCCGGCAATATGATTCAAGTGAATACCATAGGTCCCTTTGCTAGACAAGAATAGAGATATCACATTCATTCTAGTTTGGCTAGATGTACACTTTAATGACCAATGATGGACAAGTCAGCAGCAACCATCGCAAGAACACTAGTTCCAATCATGTGCGAATATGGCTTCTCACAAGTCATACAGGCGGACCAAGGCACAGAGTGTGTGAATGGCATACTCTTGATAACGGCACCTGGTGTCTAGACCACACCAAACGAAGATAATGGGAGCGAATGAGCGATCACAAAAAGACTGCATACCCTTATTAAGGAAATTCGTTGAACAAAGTTTAGGCAACAGGTGCTCACGACTTTCGCTCGTCCAAATGGGTCACAATCTACGTTTATCAAGAAGACATGAATCAACTAAATTCATTGTATACCTTCGAACTTTGAAAATCAACTAAACGACTACAACAAATCAGAAACCGCACCAGACACAACAGTATTGTGGGAAACGCGACTGAAAAAATTAGAAGAGTCGATTTATAGACCACAATTAGACACCAATGTGGCGCTGTACCAAGTGCGAATCTGCACAGTATATGACCGAAAATTCCAAAAGGATTACGTACACAGGCAGCATTGTAATGATTCGCTATCAAGGTGAAGCGAATAGAATGACAGCATCATATGGCGGACATATAAAATAGTAAAGAAGGTGGGCAACGGCTATTTTGTCTGTGACCCTGACGGCTATTTTGTCTGTGACCCTGACGGCTATTTTGTCTGTGACCCTGATGAGACTAAAGCCCCAGGATATACTCCTGTCAGTGATGAAATAATCGGACTAGTAAAGTAGGCCAATGCCTTAGAAGAATTCATTCTCAACAGTTAAGTACAGCCAAATGAAGAGTCACAATACTCCTCGACAGTAGACGATGGATCCCAGGAGTAGCTATTTCAATGGACAGGTGGTGAGAGAGCGCACCTGGGCACATATGTTGATACTTTTTCGCACTCTACCGACGACGAACCAGACGCAAATGAAGGTAAACCAGGCCGACGAGGTCAACAGCAACGAGCACTGATGAATGATCAGCGAGGAACAGGAAGCGTACGAAGCGAAGAACTTAGCCGAGTTTCTCTGACACCGAGGACCACTCCCACTTGCCTTACCTTGAAGCATGCTCCGACCACACTACAGAGGGAGAAGGATGAAAGACCTGATTATAGAGCCACCGTTGAGATGTGCTCTAAAACCCTTGATATCAACCTATAAAACAGGTCAACACTAGTTGAGACCTTTCGTAATATGAAAGCTTATGTAAGTAATAAGTAAGCATAGATAATGGTGGCAGGTTTTGAAGTGTAAAGTTGAGGGACTACCAGATTATCGAAAAAACCAATACAAAACCTAAAACCACAGAACTATTAAACACTGAGTGCTGGTGTCAGAGTCCAATATTTCTGATATTAGAGTCATCAGAAAAATAGCGGTACAACCGGTAGATGATACCAGGACCTCGCGTGTGAGGGAAACAGTCAAGTATAATTTTGAGCTAGTTGACAAACACAAAACACAAATAAAGACTTGATGCGAGTCCCTCAGCCTAGGCCTAGTACCTACCTGAGAGATTCGCACTTGACAAGTGGTCTTTTATTTCCTTTAGTCGTAAATTGCCATTCACTCTTAAGCTCTACAAATGAAAGACGCCGCTAGCAGCGCGACGAGCAACGTGGGACAGGGACAACTACCGCCGTCGTGAGAAAACCCGAACAGCCGAGCAAATAGCCTGGTGCAAGCGCGAGCACGAATGATTGACGGCCCGCCTGCAGGACCCGGTCCCCTGACACCAGCCAGGCTTCAAACCCTAGCTACAGCTCCTCATACCAGCACAAGGAAGCCCTCAGGGACACATTGACGAGCAATATACACTCATATCGGGTGCCAACCTGCAAGGGGCGATCATGAAGATAATGCTCCTTAATATCTTATTAGACACAGCGATCCAGATCCCTTTGACGAATATCTGGTCCACCGACTTGATCCTACTATCGGAACGCCTTCTGAAATTCACAGAACCCATCCGAACCTTTATGTTTCAACATATAGAACCATAATATATTGAGTGGATAATGACTTTATTTTCACCTCTACGGAGGGTTTTATATGTATATCTCCGATGCATATGGAGTCACATGTAAGTTAGAAAAGCATGACTTATTGTGGTGAACTCTTATTTGACAGCTCATAACACCTGTCAGTTAACCATTATTTGACACCTCATGACAGCTGTCATTTATTCATCCTCCTCTGCGTACCGAACTGTAGTTGTATATGAACAGAATGATGGTAGTGCTGATTTTGTTCAAATACTCCCCTAAAAGCGGTAATGTATCATTTATTGTGGAGGACACAATCTACAGTGAGCTCATGTAGCGACCTGTGTCCCCCCTAGATTGTTTCCGGGTGCTGTGAGGAGAGGATTAGGAATGGCGGAGAGCATCGAGCTGGTATGGCGAGAATGTGTCGGCTGAGCTGTGTTTTTGGTTGATATGTTAGCTAAATTGTCATGTGTGGTGATATACTTAGTGCAAATGGCACCTTGGGCTTCAAGGTCCCGTATGTGGTGGATACGGATATCTACATGTTCGAGATGCTTATTCGTGCCCGTGTCGGCATTGACGTGAATGGCCGACTGGTTATCGCAGTGTAACGGGGTGGGCGTGTTCAATGGAAAGCTATTGTTCTCAGATATTAAAGTATCTTAAAAGTGTTTTAGTTTTAAGTGAATAGTTCTGATTTATTTGATTCGAGTCCCTGCTTTTATATGCATTGGACTCGTGATCCTTGAGCCATAAAAAAAAAACACCTCTTAAGGTGAAAAAGGTTCTCACTTAATCTATGATCCAATCCAAAGGTAGTGTCGCCACGTCTTCAATTGATCGTGGCTTCCATTGTAATCTTTGGCCTTATACGTTTAGATTGTACTCCTCCGATGTTTTAGGGATTCCCTGAAAAATATTAATATTGTGGAGTATATACCGAATCAACAGGTGTGTTGGCTTGGTGGTAAAGTACTTCGCTAAAAGAAATGTATAGGTCGCTGTTTCGCTTCCCAGTGGCTTCAAAAAAAATTGCATTCGGTGTTAATCTGGTTGGCCCATGGCCCAGTTGAAAATTGTCTTGTGCGTTACGTTCGAATATTGGATCAAAATGTGTACGGTCAGAAGCCCCAAAATTGGGGAGAGGTTCAGCTCACTGCACGCAGGCCAGAAAGTCAGACAAAAACAAACAGGACAAAGATCAGCCCAGTAACTCGTAGTACAATAACAGGTGCAGGGCGCAGATTTTTTGTTTTAAAAAAAACAATATATAAAAGCAAGAACGTTTACGTTTGCACACCTTGGCTTAAAAAATCCTATATTTGAGCTCTTTGATTTTTCGTGTTGCTCGTTGCTCTTCAGCTTTCATCATTGGGAGCTCATTGCACACAGCTTCTAACTTTCAGAGTTCATTATCAAAATTACTTATTTCAAGAGAAATTTAAGCTTTCCAGCCCCGCTTAATTGGGTTCTCAGTCTCTATGCTCTGGCGAGTATGTATTCTCTCCAGCTACAGGCTTAACCATGGTTTCTTTGTGTTTAACGAACAATTTCCCCACGAGTGCTTTTGTCAAAGCATCAGCAGTCATCTCGTCTGTGGGCGTGTATCGTAGGACCACCGAATTGTCTTGAATATCATCCCGGATAAAATAGTGCCTTAGGTCGAGGTGTTTGGCATTGCGGTTCACCTTATCATCTTCAGCAATTTTTATCGCTGATTGGTTGTCTTGATTGATGACAATTGGTCCAATATCGATACCAAGTTCCGACAATAAATCTCGTAGCCAGCAGATTTCCTTTGTGACATCGTTCAAAGCAATAATTTCTGCTTCACAAGTGGACGACTGTGCTGTCAATTTCTGTTTCCTTGATCCCCAAATCACAGGTGTATTGCACATAAAAATGATGTAGCCACTTGTTGATTTGCGGTTTGTTGCATCAGAGGCAAAGCTTGCGTCAGCGAAAGCTACCGGCTGTAGGGGTATCTCAGGGTCAAACTTTACTCCATATCCAGTGGTGCCTTTCAGATATCGAAGTACTCGCTTGACAGCGTTCCAGTGACGTAGGAGTGGTTTATCAAGGTGCCTGGAAAATTGGTTCACGGCGAATGTTATATCTGGTCGCGTACCATCAGCTATGAATCGAAGGGTGCCGATGAGTTCTCTATAGGGCATATTCTCAGCGAGCCTGTATTGTGCAAGGGTACTAGTGACGACTGGGCATTTTCCAATTTATATTTTTGGAGTAATGTGCTGACGTAGATTTGTTGGTGTATGGTGACTACTCCCGATGGCAGAAATCCTATTTTCATTCTTAAAAACCATTTCGCTGTTGGCATTGACTTTGTTGACCATTTTTTGAATAAAATTGCCTTCAAAATATCCAGAGTTCGCTTTTCAGAGGCCGTCGC
Organism: Sphaeroforma sirkka; assembly: GCA_001586965.3. Taxonomy (NCBI): domain Eukaryota; class Ichthyosporea; order Ichthyophonida; genus Sphaeroforma; species Sphaeroforma sirkka. The sequence goes on along the minus strand of LUCW03002334.1, from coordinate 18,938 downwards.
GATTTTATCGTCCACATATACAATGACCAGGTCCAAGGTGTCATCGCAGTTTTTTCAAAAAAAAAATGATGGGTCTGATCGCGTTGGTTGATATCCCTGTTGACCTAGAACCTCACAGACCTCCACAAAGTATAAGAAGCCAGATTGCTTTAGGCCGCCATATAGTGGTAAATTTACTCTGCACCATACGGCTTTGTTACCTTGACTGTACTCATGATATAGTTCCTGCTCCTCTTCGCTGAATAAATCAAGGGCCAGGTGTAGTCCTTGCGGCATCCTCATATGTACATAACGGTCCATTTTTCCATTTAGGTATGTGTTCGGCGAGTCGAATTGTCTGACGTACCATTTGGCTGTTAGTGCCAAACAAATCCGGACGGTCTCTTTGCCCACTACTTTGGCGTCACTCCGTCAAAAACCTTCACTCCTTCGACAGCATTGTATCCAGCTACGGTCAGTCTTCCTTTAAAACGCTCGATTTTTCCAGCAGAGTCCATTTTGGGAGTAAAGACCCATTTGGAATGCATTTTCGAGTCTACAAGAGTGAAGGTCCCTCGTTCCACTAGGTCTCGGACTTCTTTGGTCGCTGCGTCCATCCATTCCTTTTGATTGGAAAAATTGTCAATCTCCCGGAAGGTCTTGGGAATTGGGATCTGCGGCGGCCTCGCCGGCGTTGGTTGTTGCTGATGTTGAGTAGCTGAAAAGCAGCTGTCGAGTTTCTTCTTCGTCGAGAGCGACAACTCTTATTGCTCTTGTTGTTCATCCAAGCCGGATTATCTGAAATTTGCAAAATTGTGATCTCTCTCGAAGATCGGCGACCGGCCTTTTTCCGCTTTGGGATGTGAGCGGATATGGTGTCAGTTTGGTCTCTGGAAGCAGGTGAACAATTTGATTTTGATAAAAGGTCAGAGTACACCGGTTCTCGATGGCGTTTACTAGAGGTGGCTTGAGTATTTCGCCTGGTTCCATAGGCTGTGAAGATACAGTCGATAAGTCGTCGTTCGTCGGCTCAGCTTTTCTTCCTGTAGTCTGCTTCGTACATTGTCCATCCTTCCATATGTAAAATTCATCCTAAAAAAAAACCTACATCTCTGGTTCGTGATACTCTGTTGGTTTCTGGACTAAAAACTCGGAAAGTATCAGAGGTGGTTCGCTGAGGGTTAGCCATCACAATTCCACGGCGAGCGCGCTTATCCTATTTGTTGCTTTTAGTCGTCTTCCGCCATAAATATTTGCTGCCAAAGGTTCGAAAACGGTTATAATTTGGTTTTCGGCCAGTGAATCTTTCGATTGGCGTTGACGGGTTCCTCTTACTACCAACGTTTGTTTTGAGTGTCTGTGACATGTTGGTATGCCTCACTCTAAAATTCGTCACCTAAGCCGGAGTTGTGCAGAGTCGCCCTAGCTCTTCCTAAATTGGTACGGTGACTCCGCTCAATTTTTCCGTTGTGTTGTGGCGAGTCTTTCGGTGTTGATCGAACGTCGTAGCCAAGTCTTCGTAAGTTAGTCGCTACTTCCTTATCCACAAATTCCGAGCCTCGGTCGAATTGTAAAACGTTCGCTTTCCTTCCACTCAGTACTGTTAAATCGTCTAGTGCGCCTAGTAAGGCGTCATATACTACTGGCGCCTTCTTGGTGGATAGTGGTTCAAATTTCTCGAAATTGGAGCAGTCGTCAATGAGAGTTAGGCCATAGCAGTTCCTCCAATGCTCCGATTAAATTTCCCAATAAGGTCAATATATAGTAAGTCCATTGGGTTTTCGGATGGGCCTTTCAATCTGATCTTTCGTGTCCGACGTCTGACAAGTTTACCCATGATACAGGACTCACAGTTCGCATGATAGTCGATAGGTGGCAGGTCCTTGGGTAAATGATCCGGGTGCGCTAGTCGTTCATGCCAACTGGCGGCGTGGGCAAATTCTTTTGAAAAAATTTCCAGGGGTACGACGTAAACGCTTAGCTTTTGCTCACAATTATATACTAGGTGTTGGGGTGATAGTAAGAGGCAGACTGTGTCATCCATGTAGATCTTGCATCCTGCCTTGGTTAGTTGGGGGATGCTGATAAGGTTGGTCTTTAGAGTTGGTCCATAAATAGCCCTTCCAGCGTCACTCAATTGCCCTGAGTGAGTTGCGATTCCAATAGTCTCGTCAGCTAGGTGTGTGTTTGTGAAGTGACGTTTTGCGTTTGATATCAACTCCAAATCGTTAATAATGTGGACTGAGGCTCCACTGTCCAGAGTCCCACTAGGTTCAGTCGTTGTTATTTTGTCAGTCGTAGATACTCTTTGGCCGAAAATTCTTTCAGAGTCTATGGCTTTGATTGGTGAAGAGATAACGTCCTCATTAAATTTGTCACTAAAAGCTTCATCTTCTTCGGAGTCGTTGTCGGACATTAGGTCGGGTAGGTCATCGTAGTCCTCACTAGAGCTGTCGAGTAAAAGTCCTGGCGGTCCGTCGTCCTCGTCCGAACTACAAGTTGGATTATTTAGAATAAAATATGATAGTTCTCTCTCGTCCGGCTCGGTGTTTGGTTTCATTCCAAATCGAGGGCAATTTTCAGGGGTTGCCATGATGGCTTCTGGCATGTCATCATCCGACAATTCGACGTCAGATTCGACATAGTCGGCAACTGCTGAGAATGCTTTAACGCCTTCATCGTCACTACTCGAATCTTGCTCATTATTCTTGTCCAAATTAAACGTTACTTCAGGAGGTTTACGCATTTCCTCCCTCGAGTAGTATCCTCTTACGTTACATGCTTTTCTATAAAATTCATTACGTTTATCTTGATGATAGTTGGGTTTCTTCGACGGATAGTCGGCACGTCGTGAGTAGGGTGTAGATTTCGGTGTTGAATAGTCCTTGCGGTGAGACTTGGACTCATCAGCTTTATTACGGTGATGTCGTTCGTCGGATTTATCTCCACGATTGTTGGAGTATCGGTTTTCATAAGATTTGCGTTGTTCCCTGCGGTCAGAGTAGACGTGCGGTCTGGGTCTGCGATGCTTGGATCGGCAATCACGAGCAAGGTGACCTGGTTTGCTACAATTGAAGCACTTTCGGCCTGTTCTGGCAGAAAGTGCTCTCTCCTCCTCGAGTCTCTGTATTGTAGGTCAATGTTTGAATTTCCTCCATATCGAATTTTCGGAGATATTCGCAGAGCTCCTCGTAACTCATGACGTCAGTATCAACTAGGTTGAGATGAGTTCTTGCTGCTTTAAAACGTTCATTGAGAACTTCCTTCAAGACAGCCTTCAAGTCAGTCTCAGACGGTGGAGCCTCGCGTTTCTCCAATTCCATGTTCTTCAAATTAATATCACCAATAAACGCCTCCAAAGTTTCGTTGCTCTTCTGTGTTTTTGCCCAGAGCTCCTTTCTCAAACGGCCAATTCCTCCCTGGGTGTTAATCTTAAATTTGTTTTCCAATGCCTTGAGAAACGCCTAGGGTTCCTTCATGATATGGAGTAACTCCTGTTGAAGTTGTCGAGAGATCGTATGATAAATTGACTCAGACGCGGCTCCACGATCCTCTTGAGTAAACGTTTCACGTTGAGTCTCATAGTAGTCGTCGGGTGGTGCAGCGGCTTCGATCAGTTGTAGGCGACCCTGTTTCATCAGGATCATATCCAATTGAGCTTTGCATTGGTCCCATTGGACCGGCTTATCCAAAATCAAGAATTCAATCTTTGGTTTCAACTCGAAGCTTGTCATTCTCAGAGTAGAGGTAAAACGGACCTGATAAGTTATTATTCTCAGATATTAAAGTACCTTAAAGTGTTTTAAGTTTTAAGTGAATAGTTCTGATTTATTTGATTCGAGTCCCTGCTTTTATATGCATTGGACTTGTGATCCTTGAGCCATTAAAAAAAATCTCATAAGGTGAAAAAGTTTATCACTTAATCTATGACCCAATCCAAAGGTAGTGTCGCCACGTCTTTAACTGATCGTGGCTTCCATTGTAATCCTTGGCCTTATACGCTTAGATTGTACTCCTCCGATATTTAGGGATGCCCTTATGCCCATCAGAGATTTTCTACAATGATGTTTCCGTACTCCCGGCACTTCGGCTCCGAGATTAATTTACATCTATAATATTTATGTGTCCCTCTCTGAGTTTAGATTCTCTCTTTAGTTGATGCTGGGATAAACATTGTTGAGCCTCCGGCATTTGATCGTAGTTTTATGCTTGGTAAACAATCTTGGTCTAATGTGATCAATAAAAGCCCAGGTATTGCTGCCTCAGATGCCGCAAAATATTTGGGCTCGGCCGTGCTAGTGGTAATAGTTTTCTGTTTTGACTTCCAGACAACGGGCACGCCGTTGACACGGGGGATGTAACCGCTGGTAGAGCGTCATGTATCGGGGCTGGCGTTGTAATGGCGTCGACGAAAGCGTCGATAACTGGAGCTCCTGGTTTGCACTTGTAGGCTAAGCCGAGGTTGGGGGTACCTTTTAAATAACGAAGGAAGCGTACGGCAGCTGTCCAGTGCTCAAGCGACGGTATGTTCATAGAGCGAGCCAGGTTGTTCAACGGATATGATATGTCAGGTCGAGTGAGGACCGAAAGGTACTGAAGGGTGCCGATCAACTCGCGGCAGTCATTGTGCTCGGAGTGATAGTTGTATGGGCGTCGCTGAGGTCAGATATCGCGAGTGCTTCAGCTACGCAATGGTCATGAGCGAGGCTGATAGAATCTGCCGTGGTATGTGCACGTACACCTAGTAGCCAGTGCGGGCCTCTTAAATCTTTACAACTAAACTCTTTCTGGAGTAGTGCTTTGAAGTGCTGGACATTGCTTTCCCGTTTGCCGCAAACAATAGTGACGTCAACGCATAGTAAGACAAAACAGGGAAAAATTGTCCTTGCCTAGCGCCCGCGCGAAATAATATACAACCGCGACCGCACTAGTTGGGACCCACACATACCTGAACCTTCGATCGATGGGTGATTTGATTTCACAGACTTGGACTACACCGGCCGCATCTCTAACAAACCAATAAAAAGGATTGATATGATGAAGGCTAAGCTTCAAGCAGTCGGTATTGACAAAGCCCTGAATTCATACAAGGGGACCTGGCCGACCCGAAGTTCAAGGACGGAGCAAAGCCAGTCCGCCGGGTATACGGCACCAAGGACACGATCAAGCCGGGCGTTTAAACTCAGATGGTGAATAAGCTCAACAAAGTCGGCCATGTGGAACAAGTGATCTATTAAGTTTGTGTGTGACCTCCTCATACTGTCCTGTAAAGATACACGGTGCACTCCTCTATCGGATAATCAGTTTCGCGTTATAATAGACTGGTCCAAAACCAACACGCAACTGTTCAATTTAACAGTCACCCTAAACCATGCAAAGGACGCCATTATTATGACACGTAACAACGTATCACCAACTGATGCTAGCTCTTAGTTGCCGCCACCTACTGACGTTCTTTACTAGGGATGTATCTTTCCGCCAACCGGTCTGCCTCCTGAAAGAGATTCAGAATGGCTGTTTTGACATGTAAATCTTTATAACTATCACTTTCCAGACGGTTGACGCCCTACTGACCTACTTTGACGATTTAACGGTAGTGGTTAAACTACAGACAGAGAGTATGTACATGAGTTCCATCGCCTACCACTATGATTATGTGAATAATACCTTGTCATCATGCTGGCTGTAAAATACGGCCTCCAGTCAGCTCCGCCTATATGGAAGGATGCGTTGGACCCCCTGTTCGAGCGCTTTAACTCAGCACTCATCCAAGCAGCAGCCATCATCACGGGCACTAAATACCCTCGGTTTCCCAAACATCAAACAAACTTACTTCACTTTTGCAGCCTGCTCCCCGTGCAACCATTCGCGGACTACCTCGGAAGTTGCCTGGGAATACAACTCGACTCAATGGCCAGCACAAATCCACTTACCCCTCTGACGCAACCCGCCTGGGCCCACGACAAACCATCGCTGCGCTTCCCGTACAGTATCTATGCTCACCTGAAAACTGTACACAAAACCACGGGCGGGCGTACACCCGACCATGTAGCCCTCCGCCAACGCTGTGACGACATCAGGAAGAACTCAACAAAACGTTGGTCCAACAAGGTGATCGCGGCAATGGCCCGGCGCCAATATTACTACCAACTGGTTATGGGTAAACCGCCAACCTCAAACCGAGACACAGCCAGACACGACAGCTTCAATCGCTGCTTCGAGTCTACACCAATCCGGCTCTGTGCTGTGATTGTAACGAATACGTACATGTTCACATTGCTTGACTACCGCACCGACGGCTGTCTCTGCCCTGTCTGTACTCTGCACTAACCCGTTCCGCGGCACTACATGGCGCAGACCCGATCCGTACCACAGAGATGGGTACTCTACTTACTAGGTCAGCAAGCGAATATATGGAACATTCGATAGTAACAGTGTTTTGTCAACACCGGCCCGAATTGACTCAGCGCATATCTTCCATTGTCGACTCACTTGGCCCAAGCTTCAAACGGTAATTTACTGACCACTTCTTCCCATCAGTCTTGCCGGAACCACTACAGCGACTATGAGAGCCATACCATATGTTCATACATTGTAACATACATACTTGTCATTTTTGAAATCAATAATACTATCCCTAAGATATCAAGATCAAATGAGATAACACAATGGTTTTTATTTGTATTTAAAACAATTTATTAAAAGTATGCAACATTTTATGGCTGTCACTTTCCAGATGGTTGACCCCCTACTGACCTACTTTGACGATTTAACGATAGTGGTTAAACTATAGACAGAGAGCATGTACACGGGTTCCATCGCCTACCACTGAGATCATGGCAGTGTCTGGAGGGTTTCTTCACGGCAATAAACCCCAAAGACAAGAAGGAGCTGGTCTCCTTGTTGATAATGATCTCCTGGCGATAGGGCACGATTCCTGCCGAGACCGTGAAATCGCTTATACGTCTTGGCATTCATCGCTATGTAGTTGAGAAAATAGAGGACGTGTACGTCACCGATGGAGCCTTGCAGAAGCCACCAAACTCCAGGCCCTCGCAGAACCCGAACTGATCCTGGGTCTGGAGCATCTAGCCACCCAGCTGTCCGACACGAAAATAATCACAACTGACGCCGATATCGAAGGCTTGTAGAAATACCAGCCTCCGGTCAGTCTAAAATATCAAGATCAAATGAGATAACATATTGTTTTTTAATTGTATCAAAATAATTTAATACAAATTCTTTTTCCAATATTTCCAAAGTGTTCTATATTCACTTTGATGGCTCTGATAGTCTGAGTATTTAGTATGACTCATTTACTTGGACCTATTTGAGACGATAGTAGACGTAGGATATTATAAACTGAAGTTTATAATCTCTGAACTACTACTTACAGGTTTTGGTCTTCCCGTCAATCTCCAAAATCCAATAAGTCTTTTTCTTTTTTAACTTTTCTTCAGATGGAACTTTATTTATATTAGCCAATGTATTAACTTGGCTTACGCTATTATGTCTATCTACAAATTAGGTATGTGGTCATGAACACTTAGTACTTCTAGTGAAAATTATTTAATAAAGAACAGCTAGAGGTACGTCCTGTATGATCGTGGATATTAAGGCTCTTTCCAACAGGCAGTCCCGATCATTCTTACACAAGCACCACCGCTAAATCTTAACTGACTTAAATTGTATTTTAGTTTATACAACATAATTTAAAACATAGAAATATCCATCAAAGTTTACATATTAATTTATTTAGAAGTTACCGTAGTGTACTGCTTCTAGACGGCTTACTATCCAGCGACAGGACTGTAAGTATTCTATACTACCTCATAGTGGCTATACTACCCTAAAGTAAGCTACACGCTAGTTACTATACCTAGTTCTTATTAATTTTCCTGTTCTTGAGCTATTACTATGGCTAAAGGAAATTCTAAAGGCAAGAGAGCCGCCAGCTCTAAGCCTGCTAAGCCTGTTGAGGTTCCTGAGGTTACTGGGGACACTGGTCCGTCTGGTACTGAGCCTGCCGTTGAAGATGTAGAGGACGCCGTTTCTGAGCTTGGTTCTGAGGAAAACTCTGAGGATGACTCATCGGACCATAAAGCCTTGGAAGAGGAGGTCTCAACTGCCGCGGAAAGGCTCGCCAGCGTCCGTGTGTCTCCTAGTAGTGCAGCCCAGGGCATCAGCTCGCCATCTGGCCGCGAAAAGTCAGATATTGGAAAGGCATATCTCCTGAACAAGTGGATGAATCGTCTCGAGATCGACGGTTTATTACTACTGAAAGACAGCCCAATCCACCTATCAACAAAGATGGCGGCGTTCCATTTCTCGAAATTTCATTGTATGCCTCGCCACTGAATGCCTCGCCACCGAATGTTGGGGCGGAAGACGCAAATATTGGGGACGCCATAACTCGACAACGAGTGGTTGGATCTTCTCAATCTCGACGTCATTTGAATTGCAAAGATAGGCTTTCAAAGGAACTAGCCGCTGCCACAGTTTCTGACCCTTCGATCTTATCCCACGTGGCCGATATTCTTCCTATACCGAAAAAATATATTTCGAGCCAGGATTCGAACTTGAAGCCCTCTGGTTTACCAACCAGTAGGGTTGCAACTGAGCCATTTACCGCTGGTAATGAGGGTACAACCTCAAAATTTAATCTCTATCGCTTGGAAGCTACAACTGATCACCTTCTCGACAACCTAACCCTGTTAGAGGCTATGATCGTATGGATATCCATGAGGCTTACCACCCTCATAACATCGATCCTCATTGACCATCTAACCCTGGTAATCACGACTTTGCTAATCGTTATACCAGTACCCCACTAGAGAGTACCCACTCTAGCACTGAAGACGAAGAAGTGAGAACCAGACAACAACGTCTCAGGCTATTACGTTCTGGTATGCAAGTCCTTGAGGACCGTCTATTGAATGACTCTGACCTTGACGATAAGAAAGCGGATAACATTCGCTATCTAATCGATAATAAAAGAAGGGAGATATGCTCCATCTTGGCACTAGCAGCCCGTAGCACTGCGCGTGAACCTCGTGAACTTTATAAAGCAGCTAGGTAACGCGAAGGCTGAGGTCGATTTCTCTACTAATGAGAGTACTGTGGAGACACTGAAGGCCTTTGACCAACTTAAGGAGTCTGCCAGCCTTAAAAATAAGCAGATGATGAATGCCTTTATTCATTTCTGTGAGTCAGAGGAATGTAAATCTATCTTGAAGGCCTATGAGCCCAACTGGAAAGCCCTACCCTGGCGCCAGTTGCGTGAGAATATACTTAATGCCTTCTTTGAAGATGCACGTGACCGTGAACTTCTAGAGTCTCGCAAGACCTTTGCGAACGATACTACTATTCGAGGCGCTCTAGCTCATATGACACATATGAACACTCGAATGAGAGGTCGTACCTATACTGGCGAATATTTATTAATTTGTCAGATGATGAAGACTCTGGGGGCTAGTCTATTTAAGAAGGTCAATGATGATACTATCGCCTATGGTGATTTGCGATCTATGCCTTGGTCTGTCTTTGAGAAAATAGTTCAAAAAACATACCAACTCATCTACTAGAGTACTTAGTACCACGAGCTACACCCAGCCCGCTATGCGTACCGTGACAGAGAATAACACGCGTAATACTAAGAAACCTCGCACTACTGCTGGAGGTGGCAAAGGCTCTACTCCTACTGAACCAAAGGGTGAAAGGAAGGAGAGAGCACCTTGCAAGAAGTGTGGTAACAACCTCACTAAACATGATGGCAAGTGGAATAGTAAACACGACTCTGTTAAGTGTGCACGAGGTAAGCCAAACTATGTGCACTATATGAAAGCGTGTATTACTTGCAAGGGTACTAACGGTTGGCACAAAGATGATTGCAAGGACATGCCGGATGTCCAAGTTGAGCACTGACAGTTCTATATGTGTGCACTAGAGCAAGATTATGAGAAAAATTTCAATAAAATCTATACCAAAGTTCCTGGGTTGAACGTATCTTTCAAACCGTTTATGTAAATGGAGAAAAAGTTATAGCACTTTTTGATCCAGGGGTTGAAGTCTCTACTATCTCACGCCGAGTGGCCTACGCTACAAATATGGCTATCTATAACGAAACAACTAATTCAATCTTGGGAAATTGCAAAGTTACCACTTGCGAAGTAGCCATTGACTATGTACACATAATGTTGTCAGATAGAAAAGAAGTAAAGACTCACCTAATCGATACTGACATATCTCAGAAATACGATTTAATTATACGTATGACTGATCTTCTCAGTTTAGGTCTAACTCTCACTGGTCTGCCTAGTGGGCTAGACCCAAATAAAGATCAGTCAGATGATAACATGCTAAAGATACCTAAGCCTCCGGAAACTGAAGAAAAAGATATGATTCCGCACTTTACCGATATAATTATGTTTTAGAAAGATTGCAATAACTGACTGGTGTATGTTTAAGTTCTCTAACGGGTACGTTAAGCTTGACTTAACAAACGTCAATTTCTCTAAGTTAAAGTATCCTTCACATAACTACGTGAGTTGCAGACACAAAGACGTAGTCAAATCCCAAATTGAATATTGGTTAAAACAGGGTCTAATTGGAATCAAATATGATGCAACCCCAGGTAATTTAGCTCTCTTAGCGGTCGATCAATATGAATCTGATGGAACGTTTAGTAAAACAAGAGTAGTACTAGACCTGTCGCCAATCAACAAACTAATTCCGCAACATAGTTTTCCCTTACCTAAGATGAGCGAGATACTACGCAAAATGGAGGGTGCGACTATCTTTTCCAAGATAGACTTAAAAGCTGCATTCCATCAACTACAGATATATGAGCCTCATAGGAAATACTTTTCCTTTACTTGGCAAGGTAAGAAGTACCAGTTTAAGGGTGCATCTGAAGGCTTACACATGTTACCTTCTTTCTTCCAACAAGTTATGATGGAACTATTTGCGGACCTGTCGTATAGCGTATCAGTCTATTTAGATGATATAGTTATCTTTACAAAGACAGCACATGAACATGCTAAACTCGTTAAAGAAGTCTTAAAGCGACTTAATCATGCTAAACTTAAGATTAACGAAGACAAGTGTTCTTTTGCTAAAGATACTATACACTTACTTGGCTACAAAGTACCTGCAGCAGGGGTAGAAATTGATCCTGGCAAGAAACAGTTTCTGTTGGATTTATCAACATCGATTACTGGAAGAGATGTGAACTCTGTGTGGGTTTGTTAACTTCTTCTCGGATTCGGTACCGCATCTTTCTCATTACTTAAAGCCTTTCAGTCACCTACGGCTGCACAAAGGACCTTTGGGAAAGCTTTGGACTAAAGAATGTGATGATGCATTTAAACTAGTCAAAAGTAAAGTAATGGACGCACCCATCATGCAGTACCCTGTGGATGGTGTCCCATTCCAAGTAGCAACCGACGCTTCAGATCGAGCGGTAGGTGGAGTGCTTTACCAAACGATAAATGGTAAACCGCGCTACATACAATTCTTTAGCAAGAGTTATAATAAGAGTCAACGGAATTACCCTACCGTTAAACAAGAGCTCCTTGCTATAGTTACTGCGCTAAGACAGTTTAAAGACTACCTTTATGGAAGTTACTTTACTGTCGCCTGTGATCAAAAGTCTTTAACATACTTAAAAGATATGAACCCTGATTCACAGTTGGTGAGCCGCTGGCATGACATTATTGCCAAGTTCGCTTTTAATATAACACACATTCCAGGAATACATAACCATCTTCCTGACATGCTCTCTCGACTTGTGCCCGACTACCAGAAAACAGTCAAAGAGTTATTAGCAACCGATTGGATGCTAAATAAGAAATGGTTTAACCTCGCTCAATCACGATGGGGTCCATTTACTGTTGATATGTTCGCCGCAGAACATAACAAACAGGTTTCTGAATATAGGTCGTTGACTCATCCTAAAGGTGATGCATTTCAGCTTGACTTATCAAAGCATAATGCGTGGGCTAATCCACCTTGTCAACTTATCGCACAGTTGTTAAATTATGTTAATATTACTAAATCTACCATTACGCTGTGTTGTCCCTTACGTAACTCCGACCCATGGATACGTGATTTAATTAATATGATTCAAGACGAACCTATTTATGTCGACCGTGAAACCGACACGTTCTTGTATCAGGGATCCTATTCTATTAAGAAGACGCCTTGGAAACACACCATTGTTTGTCGCATCGGTCCTGCAGGTACCACTAAGTGGAAACCCTCAACCGAATTCTTAGCTAAACTAGAGGAGTCTAAAGAGTTTGAACAAAAGCTCAAGACTCGTACAACACATGCACCCAACAAGATTGCAGTCGAGGTAATGCCGATTGAAACGGCATTAGATCGTAAAAAACATGGAACTAGCTAAGGCCATGGATCAAAGACTCAAAACTCTAAGAGAACCTGAAGCTCGCACTCAACTACTTAAAGCGCTGCTTAAAGAACAGCCAGGAGTTACGAAACAACTGAAGAAGATACTTCAACAATCCAATGTTGTCAATTATGTATCTCAGGACTCTACCCCTCCTGATATTGAGGTTGCCCTTTCCAACAGGACTATGGTTCATCCAGCCAGCGTTACGCAGAATCTGACTGACTTAGAGGAGCTCGAAAGTAGAGTTAAAATTATACATAATTTAACGCATCGAGCATATGAGCATACTTATAAAATGGCTATTTGTAGAAATACGGCCTCCGGTCAGTCTAAAATATCAAGATCAATTGAGATACTACATTGGTTTTTATTTGTATTTTAAATAATTTAGTACAAGCTCTTTTTCCAATATTTCCAAAGTGTTCTAAATTCACTTTGATGGCTCCAATAGCCTGAGTATTTGGTATGACTCATCTACTTGGACCTATTTGAGACATTAGTAGATGTAGGATATTATAAACTAAATTTTATAATCTCCGAACTACTACTTATAGATTTTGGTCCTCCCGCCAATCTCCAAAATCCAATAAGTCTTTTTCTTTTTTTAACTTTTCTTCAGATGGAACTTTATTTATATCAGCTAATGTATTAACGTGACTTACGTTATTATGTCTATTTACAAATTAGGCAAGTGGTCATGAACACTTAGTACTTCTAGTGAAAATTATTCAATAAAGAACAGCTAGAGGTACGCCCTGTGTGATCGAGGATATTTAGGCTCTTAACAAGAGGCAGTCCCGATCATTCTTACACAAGCTACCACTGCTAAATCCTAACTGACTAAATTGTATTTTAGTTTAATATAGTTTGAAACCTAGTAATTTCCATCAAAGTTTACATATTTTTCAGTTAAATAGTAGTTACAGTAGTGTACTGCTTCTAGACTGTCTGACATCGATTTACTATCCAGCAAATACTATGGCTAAGGGTACTTCTAAAGGCAAGGGAGCCGCTAGCTCTAAGCCTGCTACCTGCCGAGGTTCCTGAGATCCCTGTGGAAACACCTAGCCTGTCTGGAGTTGAGCCTGCCGAGGATACTGTTGGGGAAGCAAATTCTGAGGTTGGTACAGAGGATTATTCTGAGGATGACTCGTCGGATCCTAAAGCCTTGGAAGAAGAGGTATCTACTACCGCGGAAAGGCTCGCCAGCGTCCGTGTATCACCTAGGAGTGAAGCTCAGGACCCCAGCTTGCCCCCCCCCTGACCACGTGCCGTCAAATATTGGGGATAAACGTCGAAAGGCTGGAAAATTCGTGGATACGAATGTCGGGGGGGGCATTATAACTCCACATCTAAAGGACACTCCAGCACAAATCCGGCGTGAAAAGGAAGTATTGGACCTGTCCGAAAATTTCGGTTTCGCCATCGATGGAGAAGCCATTCCATTCAGCTCAAATCTTGGGGCCGAAGCTGAGGACGCCATAACTCGACAACGAGTGGTTGGATCCTCTCAATCTCGACGCCAATTGAACCGCACTGAAGCGCTCTTGAAGGAGCTAGCGGCAGCAGCAGTTGTGGACCCCTCTATCGTGTCCCACTTGGCTGATATTCTTCCTATACCGAAGAAGAAAAAAAATTCGGGCCGGGTTTCGAACCCGAGACCTACTGGTTTACCAGCCAGTATGTTTACCACTAAGCCAGTTTTTTTTTAGGTTTTAGGGTTTAGGGTTTTTTTGAGAGAGAGATAATATTTCAAAATTTAATCTCTATAGCTCTGATGCTACCATCGATCATCCTCTTGACAAACCTAACCCTGTCAGAGGATATGATCGTATGGAACTCGATGAGGCTTACCATCCTCGTAATATCGACCCTCATTTGCCAACTAACCCTGGTAATCACGATTTTGGCAATCGCTACACCAGTACCTCGTTAGAGAGTTCCCGCTCTAATCCTGAGGATGAGGAAGTGAGAACCAGACAGACTCGTCTCAGGCTATTACGCTCTGGTATGCAAGTCCTTGAGGACCGTCTATTGAATGACTCTGACCTTGACGATAGGAAAGCGGATAACATTCGCTATCTAATCGATAACAAGAGAAAGGAAATAGACACCATCTTGGCACTAGCAGCCCGTAGCACTGAGCATGAGCCTCGTGAACACTTAGAACCAAGCTTTATAAAGCAGCTAGGTAACGCGCAGGCTGAGGTCGATTTCTCTACTAATGAGAGTACAGTGGAGACACTGAAGGCCTTCGACCAACTTAAGGAGTCTGCCAGCCTTAGGGATAAGCAGATGATGAATGCCTTTATTCATTTCTGTGAGCCAGGTGAATGGCGAACTATCTTGAAGGCTCATGAGCCCAACTGGAAAGCCCTACCCTGGCACCAGTTGCGTGATAATATACTTAACACCTTTTTTTTGAAGATGCACGTGACCGTGAACTTCTAGAGTCTCGCAAGTTCTTTGCGAACGATACCACTATTCGAGGTGCTCTAGCTCATATGACACATATGAATACTCGGATGGGTGGTCGTACCTATACTGGCGAATATTTATTAATTTGTCAGATGATGGAGACTCTGGGAGCTAACCTCTTTAAGAAAGTCAATGATGACATCATCGCCTATGGTGATTTGCGATCTATGCCTTGGTCTGTCTTTGAGAAGATAGTACACAAGCATACCAATTCCTCTACTAGAGTACTTAGTACCACGAGCTACACCCAGCCCACTAAGCGAAACGCAGTAGAGACTAATACTGCGCGTAGTACTAAGAAACCTCGCACTACTACTGGAGGTACTGGCTCTACTTCTACCGAACCGAAAGGTGATAAGAAGGTGAGAGCGCCTTGCAAGAAGTGTGGTTACAACCTCACAAAACGTAATGGCAAGTGGAATGGTAGACACGACCCTGTTAAGTGTGCACCAGGCAAGCCAGATTTTGGACACTATATGAAAGAGTGTGCTACTTGCAAGGGTACTAACGGTTGGCACAAAGAGGATTGCAAGGACTTACCAGACGTCCAAGTTAAGCACTGACAGTACCATATGTGCGCACTAGAGCAAGATTATGAGAAAATGTTCAATAAAATCTATACCAAAGGAGATGAACGTATCTTTCAAACAGTTTTCGTAAATGGAGAAAAAGTTATGGCACTATTTGATCCAGGGGCTGAAGTCTCTGCTATCTCATGCCGAGTAGCCTACGCTACAGATATGGCTGTCCATAACGAAACAACTGATTTAATCTTGGGAAATGGCAAAGTTACTACTTGCGAACAAGCCATTGACTATGCACACATAATGCTGTCAGATAGAAGAGAAGTGAAGACTCACCTAATCGTTACTGACATGTCTCAGAAATACGATTTAATTATAGGTATGACTGATCTTCTCAGTTTAGGTATAACACTCACTGGTCTGCCTAATGGGCTAGACCCGAATAAAGATCAGTCAGATGATAATATGTTAAAGATACCTAAACCTCCGGAAGGTGAAGCAAAGGATATGATTCCGCACTTCACCGATATAATTATGGACTTAATTATACAAAACAGGAAGATTGCAATAACTGACTGGTGTATGTTTAAGTTCTCTAATGGGTACGTTAGACTTGACTTAACAAACGTCGACTTCTCTAAGTTAAAAGTGTCCTTCACATAACTACGTGAGTTGGAGACACAAAGACGTTGTCAAAACCCAAATCGAAGATTGGTTAAAACAGGGTCTAATTGAAATCAATTATGATGCAACCCCAGTTAACTTAGCTCTCTTAGCGGTCGATCAATATAAATCTGATGGAACGTTTAGTAAAACAAGAGTAGTACTAGACCTGTCGCCAATCAACAAACTAATTCCGCAACATAGTTTTCCCTTACCTAAGATAAGCGAGATACTACGCAAAATGGAGGGTGCGACTATCTTTCCAAGATAGACTTAAAAGCTGCATTCCATCAACTACAAATATATCAGCCTCATAGGAAATATACTTTTCCTTTACTTGGCAAGGTAAGAAGTACCAGTTTAAAGGTGCACCTGAAGGCTTACACATGTTACCTTCTTTCTTCCAACAAGTTATGATGGAACTATTTGCGGACCTGTCGTATAACGTATCAGTCTATTTAGATGATATAGTTATCTTTACAAAGACAGCACATGAACATGCTAAACTCGTTAAAGAAGTCTTAAAGCGACTTAATCATGCTAAACTTAAGATTAACGAAGACAAGTGTTCTTTTGCTAAAGATACTATACACTTACTTGGCTACAAAGTATCTGCAGCAGGGGTAGAAATTGATCCTGGCAAGAAACAGTTTCTGTTGGATTTATCAACACCAATTACTGGAAGAGATGTGAACTCTGTGTGTGGGTTTGTTAACTTCTTCTCGGATTCGGTACCGCATCTTTCTCATTACTTAAAGCCTTTCAGTCACCTACGGCTGCACAAAGGACCTTTGGGAAAGCTTTGGACTAAAGAATGTGATGATGCATTTAAACTAGTCAAAAGTAAAGTAATGGACGCACCCATCATGCAGTACCCTGTGGATGGTGTCCCATTCCAAGTAGCAACCGACGCTTCAGATCGAGCGGTAGGTGGAGTGTTTTACCAAACGATAAATGGTAAACCGCGCTACATACAATTCTTTAGCAAGAGTTATAATAAGAGTCAACGGAATTACCCTACCGTTAAACAAGAGCTCCTTGCTATAGTTACTGCGCTAAGACAGTTTAAAGACTACCTTTATGGAAGTTACTTTACTGTCGCCTGTGATCAAAAGTCTTTAACATACTTAAAAGATATGAACCCTGATTCACAGTTGGTGAGCCGCTGGCATGACATTATTGCCAAGTTCGCTTTTAATATAACACACATTCCAGGAATACATAACCATCTTCCTGACATGCTCTCGACTTGTGCCCGACTACCAGAAAACAGTCAAAGAGTTATTAGCAACCGATTGGATGCTAAATAAGAAATGGTTTAACCTCGCTCAATCACGATGGGGTCCATTTACTGTTGATATGTTCGCCGCAGAACATAACAAACAGGTTTCTGAATATAGGTCGTTGACTCATCCTAAAGGTGATGCATTTCAGCTTGACTTATCAAAGCATAATGCGTGGGCTAACCCACCTTGTCAACTTATCGCACAGTTGTTAAATTATGTTAATATTACTAAATCTACCATTACGCTGTGTTGTCCCTTACGTAACTCCGACCCATGGATACGTGATTTAATTAATATGATTCAAGACGAACCTATTTATGTCGACCGTGAAACCGACACGTTCTTGTATCAGGATCCTATTCTATTAAGAAGACGCCTTGAAACACACCATTGTTTGTCGCATCGGTCCTGCAGGTACCACTAAGTGGAAACCTCAACCGAATTCTTAGCTAAACTAGAGGAGTCTAAAGAGTTTGAACAAAAGCTCAAGACTCGTACAACACATGCACCCAACAAGATTGCAAATCGAGGTAGTGCCGATTGAAACGGCATTAGATCGTAAAAAACATGGGACTAGCTAAGGCCATGGATCAAAAGACTCAAAACTCTAAGAGAACCTGAAGCTCGCACTCAACTACTTAAAGCGCTGCTTAAAGAACAGCCAGGAGTTGCGAAACAACTGAAGAAGATACTTCAACAAACCAATGTTGTCAATTATGTATCTCAGGACTCTACCCCTCCTGATACTGAGGTTGCCCTTTCCAACAGGACTATGGTTCATCCAGCCAGCGTTACGCAGAATCTGACTGACTTAGAGGAGCTCGAAAGTAGAGTTAAAATTATACATAATTTAACGCATCGAGCATATGAGCATACTTATAAAATGGCTATTCGTGCAGGGCTTGATCACCCGGCGCTGAAAGAAACCATACGTGAAGTATACCGACGCTGTACTGATTGTGAAAAGAACCAGATCAAGCGATACGGTTGGGCACCCTAAAAGTGTGACAGAAGACCAACCGATGCGAGTCATAGTCGATTTGGTTAAACTCCCGCGATCCAAGCATACTGGCGATGTATATATCTGTCATTTCTTATGTGTGGCTTCGGCCATAACTTGCTTTATGCAATACCGAACAAACGTCCACAAACAGTGGCAGAATTATGCTATCACGTCTTTAATGACTTCGGTTTCCCCGAGTACTATGCGTTCTGATAACGGTAGTGAGTTTCTGTACCGACGTAATGGAGGCACTTATACTGCATCAGGCATGACCCATAGGCGTGGTGTTCCTCACAAACCTCAAACGCAGGGTGCAAATGAGACACGTCATAGAGAACTTAAGAAACTCTTGCGTACCGCACTAGACGACGTTGAGGATATGTGGCCTTATCATTTGAAATGGGTTCAGACTCAAATGAATAACTGCATGAATCCTCAAACTGAACACTCCCGTTTCACTCATTATTTCTTTGGCCGCTATAGTGAATTACAAGCAACGTTTGATAAAACTGCGCCTGAGAAACACGCTACTCCTGTGGCTAATAAAGATCGAGCATATGCAGAACGTTGTTACCCTGTTTACTGAGCACAAG
>LUCW03002333.1:67500-69679 GCA_001586965.3 Sphaeroforma sirkka | reverse complement strand
TATATATAGATGTATGTATATGTATATATGTACACGCGTATATATATATATATATATATATATATATATATATATATATTTATATTTTTGCAAGGTTATTGCAAAAACCTATTTATATACACATCATATTCACAGTTTATTTTACATACCATGCACAAACTTAATGTGACAATTTCAAATTAATCAGTAAGGGCATTGTTTGTTTTCCATGGTATGTTTGTATACGATTGAGATTGACTGAATGACATCCATATGGGTGCTGTTTTTTCGTGGCTTACTTGTCAATACTCGTGACTTCAAATCACTGATGCTAAATTATTACCTCTGCAAAGTTTCGATAGGATTGTCAACTACTGCCTAGAGCAAAAGTCGCACAAATGAATGCTTCCATATACTTCGCTACTTCTGATAGCGCTTTTAAGAGCTCGGTAATCTGAATCTGTGCAGTCTTGAGTTTGTGTTCATCCTTGAACCTTTTCTCGCTCACGTAAGATATAAGATATGCTAAAATGTAATGTCCGTATCATCCATCATATGTGTTGTGCTTTCTGTCCTACTCTCGCAATAAAAAGTGTGTATATTTCGTTGGCGAATACGGCCGGTTCCTGAGACTATTTGCGAGCTTCACTCAGTTGAAAGGCACCCTTTAAATTTTGTTGCCAGCTTTGTAACAAAAATCAAATACTACTCATTTTACTCGTGTATTTCTGATCACATGTCATCGCACAACTTTTCAGGAAAATGTCCGCTGCTACTATTCCTCCTTCTGTGGCTTCGCCACCGGCTATGCAATCGCCGAAAGCAGAAGCTGCACAAAAGCCACTCAAAAAGGCAGCTATCACTGGTGTAAGTGTGCTACTGGAGATGACTTCTGGTGGGCTTTTCATGGAAAATGTCAAGATGGAAAAACAAAGAACGTCTGCGCCTTATCCACAAATTGCGAGAAACGTCTTGTCACAGGGTATCAGAGGGTTCGAAGCTGGTTTGTGGCCCTGGTATGTAGTATTACTCGACTGATTACATGTGACTCGCATTTCTTGTGTAGGTGACTCGCAGATCAGTTAGCAGCAGTTGCAATAAGCCCCCAATCGATGTGAATCTACTTTCGTAGCTGATGTCAGTATTTGTTGGGTGTGTCCCGGTGTGACATGAGCGTCTTTCATGCTGCTTGACTTGACTTCAAAGATATTTTACTCCAATGTCGAGCAATTCTACATGATGAGAGCGGATTGCTATTCAGGTGACGTTTCTATGAATTATCTCAAAGAACGCTCATCATCATCTCTACCTGCTGGTCAGCAGTTCGTGGGGCAGATAAGGATTTAAGAATCAAACAAATCTGCAAAGACCCGTTTGTAACTCTGCGTGTATTTCAGATAGCGATGCTCATGACCTTGTTGATCGTAAATATTGGGAACCCCTCGATTCCACTTTGTCCATGAATGTGTGGAACAAATTAACACTTGCTTGATTAGTGTGCAAAAGCTTTCAATATCAACGTCAGACACAAGAGTAAACAAATCATATTCGAATATATGCGTGCTTCTTTTGTACACACACCGAGACTCTTCGAAACTTATTTTGCGAGTTCTCATTGATACAGGGGTGTGGTACTTGGATTATCCAAGGGAACAGTGCTGGGTGGAGCTAAAGCAAACCTAGACGCCGGGTTAATGTCGTTGGGAGTGGATAAGAAGAAATCCGATCTCATAGCAGGCTTCGGCGCAGGTGTGTGTATACTTCGCTCGTGAAAACAAAAATACCTATATTAAGCCAAATCACAGTTGCAGAGGTTGTATTATTCACATCAATCAACGAGCTGAGTTATTTGTGTACTGTCCTAGTGACTTAGTCTCGCGTTTTTTTTCTGCTTCTGCCGCCTACTCTCCCCAGTGCTGCAATCAAAGTTGAACCTTCAACGCAAACGCTTTTTTTTTTTTTGAATTTTTGTTTGAGTTGCTGCACCACCGCTTGCATTTCGCGAACTAAACTTGATCCAGTTACAATAAAGCAGCACCAGACCTCTAGACCTTGCCCACACAGTGATTACGTGTAGCCTCTGTCTAATATTTTCCATTATATATTGATTATACCAATGACTCACACCAAAATTGATATGTGCACAGGCGCGGTGCAAGGTGTCTTCATGTCACCGATTCTCCTAGCGCGCACTCGTGTG
>LUCW03002333.1:45000-62500 GCA_001586965.3 Sphaeroforma sirkka | reverse complement strand
TTGAACAGTTCTGCCTGTGGTAGTGAGAGCGCTCTCTTCTTTGTTGCTTCACAGTCTCCCTCGAAGTCTGCAAGCTCAGAGAGTGTCGAAGTTGGTTCTGGCTCAAGTAGTGTTTTGGGTAGCAAACTCTGGTTGGGTAGAAAACCTTCCCGAATGATGGGTAACTCGGAAGAAAAATCCATATCTAGTGGTCTGAACAAAATTTTGGATTCTGGACGCAAGCTCAAAACCATGGGGCGGCTCGATACTTGTGACAACGCAGATTTACGTGATCAACTAGACGACGTTATCAAGTGCGTTGTCAGTCTTGAGCAAAGGTACGATGCCATGTGTATAGTGGAGAACTTGCATCGTACACTGGTGAAAGGAATGATAGTGTTGCGACAACAGCTCGTAGATCTGCACGGAATAGAGTTTATGACTGAGTTGAAAGCCATTTGGTCATGGTTTTATTCTCGCACGATCAATGACATTAGCTCCATATTTTGCACAAGCCAGTCGCTGTTGGTGCCCTACATCAGACCGTTATGCCTGTCTGAATTCCGTGACTACATTATGGTACACCATCACGTGCGCACGACACTTATGGAACAGATAAGAGAGGGACACGAGCGACCATTGCCGCAAGAAATATCGCAAATGCTGCATGTTTTATCCAGTCGATGCTACTCTGATCCTCTCGATTTAGTTTCGAGAAAGATCATCAAGAAGTTGTTGAACTCTATGGTGCAAAACACAGATAACGATTGTATCCAGTTTGTTGCGCGGCTGCAAAAATATTTCAAAAATGAGCGAGAGTCTCAGACACAACAATCTTCAAATTGTCACAGTACTGAAGATCCAGATGTACCCAGCTACATGACTGAAGTAGTTGTCCAAGTGAACAGCATCGCTAGCAGCAACTCTTCTATTTATACAGATGGAAGAGTATCTTCGAATATGAAGTCATCGGCAAGAACTGCACTTGAACCTGGTGTTGGCAAGAATATAATAGACTTACCCGGATCGATATATCAATTTCCAGTGCGCAGCCTAGCACAAGATAGACAAGAGTGCTCAGCATCTCCTTTGCCTTTCCCCACCAATTTCAACGAGATGAAAGCGGGGGCAAACTGGAATAGCGTCAGTGGTTGTGTGTCGAGGTCATTTGAATCACCATGTGCTATGCGTAACAATCAATACGACGATGTCCTCAGAAGTACCCAATCACTACCCCACAACAAGAAGGGAGCCATCAACATGGGCCTGGCTATACGACGAGCGCTCACCGCATCCGCGGCTACATTGTTAGAAATGACAGAATTTGCATCGCCGCAACAGGCTAATACAGATTCACAACCTTGGCGCTCACCTGTTTCAAAGGAGTGTCCAGTAAAATATGTTAAAAAGCCGGATTCAATGGTATCACGTGATGACAGTGGGAGTACTGGCAAAACCTCATCAAGACGAATTCGCGCCAGCAGTGTTCTGGAGGTGGGCGGTCGCATGATGCGCACGCGGAGGAAGAGTGGCCAAAGCGACAAATCGCAGACGCAGAAATGTGGCAGTAGTGGGGAGAACAGTAGACAGGACAAGAAGTCAAACCAGTACGAGCAGGTTATGAACGTGGCGGCGGCTGAACACTTTCAACACCAAGAAAAGAACAAAGTACACGTTGGGCGGCACCGGAGCGCAACTCTTGCTTCGGCGGCGTCGATTACCTTGCAGAAGAGTCTGAGCCGTGAACTACAGAGCTCACAGGACAGTATCGATCAAAGGGGAAGTGAGGATGAAGATGTTCTACCACTCAGTATGGGAATTGGCAAGGGACACAATCGAGCGAACACACGTGACACATGCACTAAGCCAAAAGGACCGAATTTCGCTGCAGGCAAAGTTTCTGGGTTGGGATTTCGAAGATTCTCGGAAATTTGGGACGAGAGCCGGAGTAACTTGTTCGATTCAGATAGCGAACTGAGCACATGTTCTATCCTTGCTAGCTCTGTTTCTTCAAATAACGGCGAAGAGCAATGTATACCGAATATTGCTCAAAAACTCGATCAGAACACTCCAACGTATCGTGCATCCTATAACAAGAACTGTGACGACTTCGCCGCGTAAGTCTGGTTGTAACGAAAATCAGTTGTATAGCCAGCGTGCAAATATTCACACCAGAGGAGGACAAGGAAGCTAGGTGTGTAATCGATGCTCAAATCGACGAGCAGACTACCGATACGATGGTAATGCAATGCAGCCATTGTACTTAGTGGCGCTCAAGACCGCGTGATCCGACGCTTTAAGCATATTGTTAGACTAGTTGTAGAAGATCACGGTCAAGTCTACTAAAATATATCAATCAATATCTGAATACAAAGGCAGAGAAATATAAATGTCCAGCTACAAAGGCAAGTGGATTCATGATGAAGCACAATCGTTTACCATGTTATCGAAATCTCGCACTCCTAAGTTGCGCATTATAAGGTAATAAAAACATTGATCTCGACTGGTTGTCTATCTACACAATTTCGGCAACATATAACGCATCTCTGTGATCCCATAAATACTGAAACTTTAGCATATCGAATATAAACCTACTTTTGGAATAGAACAGTAAGGCAAGCGTCCTGCTAGAATACCACAACATCTACCGGATTATCACTTTTATTTGCTTTGCTGAGCAATCATGCATCAACAATAATTCTTGATGAAGCGCTTACAAAGCATACTACTTTTTGTCTTAGCTTCTACGGCAAATCAGTCTGTGAGAAGGTGCAAGTAACTCAGAGTATGTGGTGTTATTCTACAAGTCGACAACGTGCCTTGAGTGTGAAGTATGTTTTAAAAGTTCATAAATCTACAATTTCGAGAATTGAGCGGTGCGCATGTCCGAGCATAAAGATTTTTGCAATGCTTGTTAGAGACTGATTGCATTCGGCGTACGATTTTCGTGCTCACGGTCGGGTTCAGCAACTATTATTATGTTATTTGCTATTCTAATGCTCCCATACTGTGTATCCAAATAAACAGATCACTCCAGAGACTCGGGCGCGATGAATTGAACCATAAACAGCTCGGCGCGAATTGATAGCAACAGTGCAACATATTTAACCTCACATGTTTGTCATCGAGGAATTGACGTAAACTGGGGTTAAATAATCGAGACTAACTAGCACGTGTGAGCTGCACGCACAGTTTCGTACACAGCCCAAACTATACACGCCTACCACTATGATTCGAGACATCCGCAGGATCGAGCTAACCCATTGTACAAACCTCTCAGAATGGAAATTGTATATCAGTACAAAAAGTGCCAACTTCTCGCGTGTGCGAAATAAACACAACATGAGTACAACAGGAATGTCGGGTTCATGTTCTTGTTGCCTCTAACTCGTTGCTGGATGCATAGAATCTAAAGTCTTGCATTGGAACTTGTTGGAAACCAGTTCTAACCCCTGCTACGATGTATGTAAACGATAGGAAAACCAGAAGTCAGTACCGGACCGCGCACGATGTATACCTCATTAAATAATAGGAACTTACGTGCGGTTCTCAAATTTTAAACTTGTGCATTCATTTATGAATGGTTATCAGAATTGTAGCATGACAAGGCCGTTGACTCGCACAACTGTCCCAACCCAGTGCAAATACTCAGTATGCAATAGAATCATAAATTGCTTGCGCTCTGGAGTGTTGCAAAGTACTACAGCCCATAGTTTTAGGCACTAGACCAACTCCGTATGCAAGCACCTCTCCATTGGAATGAGTATTCGATTTAAGAATTACCATGGAAGTACATATAATTGCAAGTCCACACATATGACCCCTTCAGAAGGTGCAACATTTTTCGCTGTGAGTTACTTTACCTTGCTCAGATCTTGTGTGACAGCAATATGACCATAGTGTCTTCAGACAACACATGCCCACACATGCAGCACATAAATAGTAGACCATGTACCGCAACCATTTGAAATGGTCGTGATAGATCACCTGTATGCCAATGGAATACATTTGTGAGTAGTTGGGTCTGCGAGGATACTGAAAACGGCGATCCGCTTATATGGGCCAAAGATTGTACGTGCGTACGAGTGACGGGTAAATGAAGATCGAAACTTATGTTGGGAACGACAATCAAAATTGTTGCTAGCCTCTACTTACACGCAGAGGTAGCTGAAGTCATAAAATATTATGATTGGCACAAATCAATGAACTATGCAGGCACACATCCAAGCTCATCCTTCCTACATGACTTGTGCTGTCGAGAATCGTATTGCGCCTTTGACATCCATGCAAGACCTGTACGAGTGTAATAATATTATTCACCCAGGCACAATCTTTGGACATATCATGGCCACAGTCAAATTTGATATACACATAAATAAGTACTAAAATACTTGGTGAGTTGAACACACCTTCGGATGGTAGTCCGTTTGTATTCGGTACTCAAAAGCGCGTGTTGGGCTGTATTTGTGGTCCTTTGGCAACATGTCCGAAGGTGTAAAATATATAGGTACACTATTATTTCTCGAGTCAGCCAATCTCAATTTCAGCTGGGCGTCGAACAGTGAAGCAGGTGATGGGCGCTGCATATGCAGTCCTTCCCCATGCAGCACTGTGGTGGTGTCAATCTAGATTCAGAAAAAAAAAATCCGCAGTTTTACCAGAAGAAAAACCATGGCCATCATCTATTGTGCTGAAAGTCAAAATATGTGATGCAGATGTTGCGAAGACAATTTACTTGAAATACAACACGTCGAGATGTACACATGCGTATCGCAGCTTTCCTTGCGAAGACAATGTTTGCAAAAAAACAGAGCTGGTGGTAGTGGTGTACACGACCAGGCCATTTTAATATACAGAGTGCTACTACGCGTGGAACAAGAAAACTTAAACTACACGTGTGTCGGCGATGACGCATTTCGAGCCATGAAAACGAGGAGCCGTTGCTCGGCGTGCTATTCTTTTTGCTAGGCTATACGGTCGTGACGGGCAAGTACAGAGCTGCTGACAACAAAAATCCAACAAAGAACAAAATATAACACATTCCACACCTTGTGCTCAACTACAGGTGATCATGCCATACACACACTGAGACTCACCACTATTTCGCGATCACCTTTCAGACCAACAATGATGGGTTTGTGAAAAACGCTACTAAACCGATATGGATCCTCTAAGTCAATTGGCCAGAATCTGTAACGGTATCTGACAAGGAGGAAATTATTACAACCCATTAGCTTCTAGTTTCGATAAGTCGGCGTTTTCAGGCACACCTGCACACAATCTCTTTCCAATCAATATGTTTGCAGGATGTTTGTAATCAAACTGAGTCTAAAGAATCCATGCTATGAGCTGATGACACCAGACGTGAACTCATAAACAACAAGATAGGAGATATGAAAGAAATAAAACAAGCGTTCACATGAGAGTAGGTACTTCTTGCCACGCACATCCACCGCTATATGTTCAAAGTTCCAGATCGTCAACTTCTCGGCATGATTTGGAAATGCCATCTCATTTCCTCCAGCACCGTATAACACCCCCTGTATCGATGGGTTTAAAAGTAATTATACAGACAACAGAAATTAAATGAACAGCTATTCGTAACTTCAGCTCATGCTGGTCTCAAAGTCGCCCAAATCCAAGCAGGCGCTCGGTAAGGATGAACTAATGATCGTTGCTAAGCGAATCGAAGGCACACACTTGCCCCACATAGTTTGAGCGGTGGTGTTTCGGTCAATGTGAATGAGGTACAATGCATGAATGACTATCTTCTTTTTCAACATAGTATGGGCCGGATGAATTCGCAATGTCATGAGTAGTAGTTTGTAACACAGGCATGACTGTTTCACAACGACAGTATTTGTAAACATGAAGTTCGTTTAAGTATTTGAACGCA
Source organism: Sphaeroforma sirkka (assembly GCA_001586965.3). Taxonomy (NCBI): domain Eukaryota; class Ichthyosporea; order Ichthyophonida; genus Sphaeroforma; species Sphaeroforma sirkka. The sequence continues at coordinate 56,625 of LUCW03002333.1, read as the reverse complement.
TTCCACAGCCGCCACCCACTGACGACACGAACACCAACTGTCAATTAAAAACTCGAGGGCTTACCCCAGTAGCACCATCCACAAGCGTGTGTGTCGGTAAATTGCCATGCGCGTCTACTGCTTGTCCTCGTGCAAGCTTATGTCGGAGAAATACACTCCCGCTGTCGAACATTTCGAAACTGGGTCCGTGCCAAGTGCCTGCTGTGTCGGAATTTTCTAAAAATAGATTTCCATACGAGCGCAGCGTCCGATAGCAGTGATGTCCTGGTTTGCCTGTGTGAAAATAAAGCAAGTCGTGAATGGTCAGATGTCTTGATGCCAATTTGATTCAATGTCTCCTGAGTTTTGAGTGCTCACTTGCAGGTTGATATGAGCAATCCAACGCTTCTGGAGAGCAGAAAACTGTACAAAAACAAGAACCTCGGCATAGATAAACCAAGAAGAGCAATTAATAGCTTGTATAGTACAGTAGAGTTTCATGCCTGAGTACACATACATAATTAAAAAATGACAGTTCAGGACCAAATACTGCACCCTATGCTTCAAGATACAAAATTAGTAGAACATTTTGCTCACAGCGGATATGCTGACCCACATTCAGCCGCAACTATACACTAGAGTATAAACTCTAGCCGCATGCGAGCGAACCGAGCTGAGTTGTACTAAACCACACTCGGCCAAATAAACAACCCAAGCCATGCGCACGTGCCAAAACCCACTAGGGCAGTGGAGACCCAGTTCAAAAATATCCACTTCGAACCGAACCGGTTCGTAACTGATACACAACCTTTCCCTGCAAGCTTGGTGAATCATGCCAACGATCTCAACTATACAGATCATTCCCATCATTGCAGACCGTCAAATTATATTTGAAATGAATTTAAAACACAAAGCTATAGCACATCGCACGATACAGAGTAGGTTTTCCAGACTATAATAACTTCCATCAAGCTAAAAAAACCATACCGAGCTGCATAGAAGCATACCAGGCTAAAACATATGATATAGAGCCATCACCGGTTATATCAAGGTAGCTAAGCCCGGACCACACTTCCACAGTGACCACTTACCTACGACCGCATTATGTGAAACCGTATTCGCCCTTGACATTTCCAATTTGACGCTTCCAATCCACGAGTCAAAGACACAATCTCGGATATAAGAGTCTTTCACCAGCGTTAGCAGAATAGCTTGCCATCCAAAAGTATTCTTGTCATCACAGAGGTGGCATAGGGGCTGAAGAAAAATGATCGGATACCATGCATTTAATAAAACAACCGTTTTCGTACAGTGAGAACACCACAGACATTGCCATCGGCATGTATACCACACTGGTACTGGTCTAGCCGTCTCTCTACTTGCGATCTACATTCCACGTCCCGCTTTAACGTCCTTTAATCAAGTATGAACCCGAATGAGAACATTCACTACAGAAAAATACGTTGCTCGCTTAGCATCCGCCCGATTTGCCCTGTATATGTCCGATTTGCCCTGTATATGTACCACTGATAAGGAGAAAATGTGTGCGTATGTCACGTTCAGGATTCTAGTGAAGGCCACCATCATAGTGCAAGTCATAGCCGAATGATGTCGAGCTGAGACCAATATCCCAATCAATATTTCTATCGCATTGACGATGAGTTTCGGAAATTAAGTTCACATTTATGGATTCGAATTAGCAACGATTTAAGATCAAGGCCTGAGGCAAAATAATTTCGCCACCCCTTGCTAAATCTGATACTCTATAGAGTTATATATTTTGATCAGATGAGCAACACTCTATCGAATATAATAGCTGCTACAGACACTCTGATTCAACCACTCCAAACAGAATGAAATAGTTTTATGTCCGCTACTTGTTTTCTTGCCACAAATCGGAAGGACAGATACCTCATGCTACATACCTTCTTCTCCTTTTTCCAACCGCTCTCGAACCGCAGCATCTCGATTCCGATATCGGAGAGCATTTGAATACGTAGCAGTTTCAGTGATGTTTGGTCTGTAAAAGTCGAGACGACCACAAAAGTATAAAATCGAGAAAAAAATGTTCTGGACATGAGGTTTTCTGAAGCCAAAAACCTTACACGATAAAGCTAGCCATAGTTTTGGAATACATGAGGAACTAATCAGGGATGGCTTCTAAAAACAGGATATGGCACTCCGGAAGCAGTATGATTACTGTCTACAAGCGCCATCAAAGAACACCATTGTTAGTCAAGCTGGGATGTCAAACAGGTACCTCACAAGAACGCAGACAGGAACTAAAATAAAACATCTGACAGGAACTAAAATAAAACATCTAGCTAGTACATCACAAGAACATAAACAGGAAAGAAAATAAATTACCTAGCTGGTACCTAGAAAGAACATAGACTGGAATAAAATATAGCATTTTTGGTACCTCACAAGAGCATATACAGGAAAAAGATAAAGCACCTAGCTGGTACCTCCCAAAAACAAAAGACACGAATGAAAATAAATTACCTAGCTGGTACCTCACAAGAACGTAAACGGGTGCCAAAATAAAGCATCTAGCTGGTACATCACAAGGACGTAGATAGGAACTAAAACAAAGCATCTAGCTGGTACCTCACAGCACACATCTGTCTGACGAGTCAACTACTGTCTAATTCTTGAACGGACATTTTTTTAAATAACACTTGCTTCACCATGTTGCAGAATACAATATCTAAACTTAATGCGCTGGAGTTGTGTATCTACACAACTGGCCAAGCAAATGCATTTCAGATAAACATAGAGTACCCAAACATACGCCTACCTTGCTTAATAACAATTTCTGTGTGAATCGGGCTGTTCAGGGTCAAAATGTTGGCTTCGTGGTTTACATGTGCTACACAATGTGGCTGATCAAATGTGATGCCCTGCTTGCTGAGATCTTCCCATCTGGGGTCGAGTGGTATATCCCCAAACCACGGAGTCAACCACGCTTTGCTGTTGCCATGGAGACGAAAACAATCCCCCGCAGAGTAGTCGGACACATCGCTAACATGTAATTTGATAGCCTCAGCTGCAAGAGGTTCATTTATCATTAGCGATTGTACATGCGATACACACTTTCTCATGCCAAGTGATTCCTTTCTAAATAAGTTGATGACAAGCTTCAAAACTAGGCATGTGTGTGCATATCTTTATTTTATTTTTATTTTGACCAGTGCCAACACACACCTGACACCTCGTACCATGCGGTGCCCACTAACAACCCATGTCCCAAACGAAAGACCCACCCAAGCCTATTTCAATGTCCTAATCCTAACATCTACCAATGGAAATTATCCTTACTAAGATAGATCTTACCAGGTACACTGGTAACCACGTGCACACCGGCGGCTTCTTCGACTGGCCCAGTATGATGGTGTCCATGACCATACAAAAGAAACTTATTCCCAGGGATACAGTGATCGAGATACAATATGCTGGATGTTTCTGCAGAGGCACTGTTGCCGGCCCCCCGTAGTGTGATATTACTGGAGGTGATCTGTGCAAAATTAGATGGCCGATAGACTTGAGCAACGGTATATTCCCTGGCGACAACCACAAACTTTACGGAATATACGAGCATTTTAAACTGATACAATCTCGACCAAATGCTTCACTCAATACCTGTCAACGCAACATTCTACTGGAACTTCAGCAAGTAAGCGCATTTCAACTGTGTCAAGTATATAAAATACTTAAACGAGCATAAAAAACGCAGGTACACATTGTACACAACTCAAGCAACACCTTATATTCACCTGGAGTTCACTCTCTGTGTTGCCTTGCTGCCCAAATCTGTAGCGCCCGGGTGGGAAATAAACCACCCCTCCACCATTCTTCTTCGCAGCTCGGATCGCTTTGTTGACTGCCTTCGCACAGTATTTAATACCGTCCCCGACCGCACCAAAATCAACGACATTAAAAACTGGAGGATTTTCGAAGCATTAGCAATATTTTACGAGTCGGTGAGAGTTGGTACAGTGCAGGCCTATAGATTCATCTCCATGAGTACTAACTGAACCAGTATATCACTTTCTGTTCGTGGCGTCGATGACAGTGTTGACATCTTGCCCATTGCATTTGTTGACAGCCGTTATCTAAAAACAAAATTCGCTCATGGGGCCTTAACGATAGCAGCGAGATTGTAAAACGATCACTCTAATATCATTCAATAACTCATCACCATGGTGACATTTGCGCTATCTGCGCATAATACGATACAGTAGCCTCTCGCTCGTCGTCTAAATGAAAGGTACAGGCAAGGCCACACTGAGTCCCGCTCAAAAATATATTCATAGTGAACCATAGCGAAGAATATAACCATTTTCTTTAGCCGTTCACAGAATTAGATATGCTTACACACCATCTTCTGTTCTGTTTGCCGTTGTACTTGCTTCATCTACTGCTCGAGGGGGCAGAAGCTCCGCTTGTAGTCGATAGCCGCTACCCATGATATGGGAATTAAGAGAAGGTCAGAGCACGACTATTTTTTACAATCGCGTAGTTTCGCGTATTGTAGAGGTTTAACAGTGTCACGAGCTGCTTGGCAATTGCCTTGAGCGAGGTAGGAATCGAAGAGGAATATACATGTTGGCCAACAATCATGACTGCCAATTCATCCTTATACGTACAGCTTCTCAAGAGCAGCGGATGCAGAAACTGAAGATTTTCTCGTCATCGTGGGAAGAGCAGATATTCAGAGTATGACAGGAATAATAAATACACAGTCCACGCGTACGATACTCGATAACGGTGTATATAAGATTGAGGATCAATGGTAAGCTACTTACTGCTACCAGCCAAGGAGTGGAATATAATCAGTAATCGCACACATTGAGGGGTCCGAGGAAGGCTACTTACCTGTAGCTGAAATCTGGCAGCAGCGGTTTGCTAGTTGTGTTGCGATGGTAGCGCTCTTCATACTCTAACCAAACTAACACCAATAATAAATTAAAATTCAGGAAGTTGTCACCAAAATGTTGATATATGTATATAGCACACATACATACAAAAATATACATAAATGTATATGATTATATATATATATATATATATATATATATATATATTATATATATATATATATATATATATATATATATATATATATATATATATATATATATATATATATATATATATATACATATATATATATATATATATATATATATATATATATATATATATGATATATACACATATATACACACAATACACCAAACACACACGCACACACGCACACACACACACGCACGCATCATCACAGTATCAATGCGTCATCATATGGTAACATATAAATATATATATATATATATAATATATATATATATAAAAATTATAGATATATTTTATAAAGATGCATAAAACTATTAATATCAGCGGTAGTATATATATATAATAGAAATATATATATATATATATATATATATATGCATGCACATAGGACATTGCATACATACATACATACATTCATACTTACATACATTACGCACACGCACACGCACTACGCACAACAACACACACACAACATCGCACATATCAATATCATATATATATATATATATATATATAATATATATATATATATATATATATATATATATATATATATATATATATATATGTATATATATGTATGTATATATATATACATGTACATATATATATATATACATGCGCAGAGACACAGGACACAGGATATGCAGGGAACAGGACAAAGGAAGAACGTACAATGCACAACACGCACACACAACCCTCACCAACCTGCACGCAATAATCATCATCATCATCATCATATAATATATATATGATATGTATATAATATGCATATATAATATATACATATATTATAATATGTATATACAATATATATTATATTATTATGGTAATAATATATATATATGCATATATTATTGCTGTATTAATATGTATATATATTATTATTATATAATACATATTATATTATTATATATGATAATATATTGTATATACATATATCATATATAGCATGCATATATACATAAATATATGCAACATGTAATATACATATATATATATATATTAATATTATTATAATATGATATATATGTGCAGTAATAATATAATAATAATATATATATGTATATGTATATATAATATATTATATGTATATAACATGCATATAATATTACATAAGTATATGTATATTATACATATATTATATAAATATATTATATTATATATAATATATATGCTATAATATTGGCCATATTGTATATATATATAATATATATAATATACATATATATGTATATTGTATATATATATATATATATATATATATAAATATGCAATATAATAAGATCATCATAATAATAATATCATCATCACACGCATTTTATACATACACGCATATATATATATATATATATATATATATAGATATATATACACACAATATAATACACACACACACATCACGCACACACACACACACACACACAATACACACACATACACACACACACACACACACGCACGCACGCACACACACATAATAATATATATATATATATATATATATATATATATATATATATATATATATATATATACATGTATACACATACATTTAACTGTAGTCAAGGTTTGACAAAAAAGTGCTGTGCCGTGGTACTCATGTGTCATTTCGCATTTGTTGTCAACGTGTAGGAAAGGATAATTGAGACACAAAATTTTGTTCAACATGGTTATACGTATACAAGTGTGAACCTTCTTGTCTCTATCTGGCGAGCGTGTGTACATACAATCTTGTTAGCAATTTGCCAAATCATACATTCTACCACAATCGCCACGTCCCTACATTCGCTACAAGGTCATATCTACTGTGTAATCAATAGCTCGATAAGGAATTGCATCGCATGGTGAGTTTTGATCTAATCATTGCTTCAATTGTTTGCTACGACTGTTGTTGCGTGTTCCATTGAATTAAGTCTTTCACACAACCAAGACATACTTTGAGAATCGAAAAGCGATACGCGATGCTGCCACCAGTATTTAATACCCGATATCACCAGGAAAATGCTTAATGTACCTAGGCACACCAACCTTGCGGTATGTTTTAGTGATCGAGTCGCCATCCGCACAACACGAAAGTTTCAGTCAAGTCAGGTAGACGCTAATGCGAATGGCCACACCACAGATATTTATATTTATTATTTTGGTGATAATGTATTTTGTTTTTTTGTGGTTTGTTACATTAAAATAAACAAATAAAAATACATAGAGTATGTACAATATAAAGACAATAAGGCGCGAGTTTAGGTGTTGTTAATTTTACTTTCTCTCTTATTCTAATATTTGAAGTTAAAGATGAGGACGGCTCCTAGCGATCATCGGACCAGCAATCCCTTCCCTCTTTAATCCTGGCAAAGCGGGACGGAGCCATATACAAACATAGGCTCATTGTTGGGAGTATTTCGCTATCGCCGAAACGATGTTTCCAAGTAGATCGACGTCTCGTAGTCTGACTTGCGCATAGTCTGTTGCAGGGGCGTTTTGGTGTTAGCCATGGCCGCCTGAGATCTGGCGAAAGAGGATACCAGGAAAGCAGACGCCAACATCATTTGAGGCGTAGCCGATTTGAGAACTTTTGACGTGTGCAACAGACGGGTAGAAGCGGAAATGGCCGACATGATTTATAATTCTTCAATAAGAGAGAATGATCTATTGTTACCAAGAAACTTGTGCTTTTGTACGGAAAGACTACATCTAAAATCTGCAAATTTTGTGCACTTTGGATTTAATAGTAGAGGATTCGTGATGCTCATCCCAAGCTTAATTCGACAGGAAATGGTTTTTGAACACTTTACACACGAAACGTAATTATTCGAATGCGAGCTGAGTGACCGAGTGTGACTTCAGTGAATATTAGACCAAAATCTAGAGCGAAGTGTACCCCTGATACTGATAGTCTCTGACTGACTGATACAGTGATATGCATTGTATGTACAATGTCAATAAAACCGCATCTGAAACTGATTGGTCAAATCAAGAGTTCTTATCGGAAAGATCTCTGTGGAAAGTGAACGATTTGTTGCACGACCAGCGACCCTGCTGGTCCCAGCTCGTACTTCCAGTCAAGACTTTGATTTTAAAATACAAAAAAAAAACAAAAAAACAAGTGTCGTGTTTTTACTTTTAACAAAAAAAAAAAACTAAAAGGCCTATTTTTTTAACACGCCTAAATTACATATTTATTTCAAATAAATAGAGGTTTGAATACAAGGAATGAAATCTGCACAATCTTATGATTGATACGATCACGTATATGTATACAGATTATTTATGTATCTCAGTTAGGTGTTATGACGAACGAAATAAACCAGTGCTCTAGTCAAGAGCATGTCACCGCACTTTTAGAACAATAATACTATTGAAGAAGATGCGCGATGCCCCCAAAGACATTCATATTGTTCCGCGGAGTCATTGGAGTACACGAGGCTTGTCTGCGGGTCAGCCTTTAGTTGTGTGGGAGGTAGTCCTCCTTCTTGAGTGGGATTAGAGGTAGTATAGCTAGTGCATATATATATAGGAGGTCTCAGTGTCCTACGGACGTTTGTCCGTTCAGCCAGATTTCTTATTTCTGGAGGGTCATGTCTCAGTAAATGGCATAACTTTTTTCTAGAGGGTGACTATCTGTTTAAATTAACCTTCACACGAAGTTCATTGTGCTTTGAATCCGAGGGTCCGCAATAGAAAGGCGCATGAATGAGAATTTATATCGGAATACATATCGGTGTTGCTATGTTGAAATGGCAGAAAGGATGATGACAGGTAGATCGACACCTCATGACCTGACCTAGGCATGTTTTGTTGAATTGGCGTCTCAGTTTTTGTGACGGTCGCTCGAGAATTAACAACTTAAGATTCTAGGTAAGCAAGCGAACGCCGATACTATTAGAAATTTATCGGCATCGAGAACTTTAGTTAAATTCGGAGTGATATTAGCGCTTCTCCCTTTTTAGTGCCTGTTTTGTTTCTACAGTAATCATCCAAATCTGGCGGAAAGATACTACAGACAGGCAGACGTACGTTCAACATTCAGCTTAACGGTATTTAAAGACGTAAAATGTGTGCTTATGATGGTTCACTTCGAAAGCTAAAGTCACTGGTACAGCATATTTTAAGAGAATAGTAGCGCGGATCACAGTGACCACCAACTCAGAATCCTTTGAACATACGGAGCGTAGTCTATTGCGAATAGATAAGCTATATCGGTTGCCCAGTATGCATTCAAACTATAACCACAAGGGGTAGCTCTTGATCTAGACCCAGATAACAAGCGCTAGCGATGTGTACCGTATACTTCACCTCGGCAATATTCTTCCCGTGCGAATCGGTGCGAGTGCTTAGGATAGATTTTGGGATAGGTGCGGCCACCACTGCCGTTTTCACACTGCAGGGCCAAAATACAATGATAGAGAAATTCAGTGTGAAAAGCAAAAAATCAGTACATAATAGAGTTGAACAGTCAACTTGAAAGCAGTCTCCTACCTATCTCTCAGGACTACACACGCTAGCCATGCAATTCTAAAGAAATTAGTGATGTTATGTCACGCTAACAGAAGCGACACGAAACACCACCTGCAGCAAACACTACATATAGAACATGAAATACTTTTGGGCAACCTGTGATGACAATATTCTCATGCACTGTAACACATCGAAAACGCACGACACGGTACTTCTAAACGCATAAAGTCAGGGATATTGTCTTAAATATCCTAGACAACAATATAAAAATACAATAAAATATGATTTGCTGTCAGATCACAAAAACATTAATGGGGAGTGTGTCAGTTCTGAGGGATTTTCTCTCTCGACTAGAATCCATCCTAAAGGCAGAAATCATGCTCTGTACGTAGTTACTACATTAAAGCAATCTCATGCCATCATCATCATCACTCAGATCAGGATCACCAATAAAAAAATGAATACTGATGGAATACACAGCATGCGACTGTTATGCAAAACAATTGCTGATCATAAACACAACCTTCTACATAAAGCGCGTAACTTAAGTGAGAGAACATACCGCGGTGAAACCCTCTTCAGAGCCACCAGCTGCCTGTTGTGCTCAATCAGTACAAACCAGTCTTCAGGCACATCTCTACCCCAGTTCGGCGCGTAGGCTGTCTTATTCCGTCGCTGTCAAAAGTGTGGCACGGCGATCCATAAACAGTGGGATATTACAACATAGTAATAGAATTGAGGACAGGAAATTTATTTTCGTCACGCTAATGTAGTGAAATCAAGCGTTTTAGATTAGTTTCCAAAACAAATATTTAGATATGTGCATGATCTATAAATACTTTTAATCTGGTTCATTAACTGCTTGTGCATCATAGATTGGCACAACAGAAATCATTTTATTAATTTGCGAATCGTTTACAGCATAGATCGATCTAATCGTACAGAATAAGGAAAGTATGATTAAGATTATATGTGCCCTGCATATATGTGAAGTGGTATGCTTCTACATAGCACTGATTACACCACGGAAAATCACATCGGTGCCATTCAAAGATAGATTACCCCCCCCCCCACATATGTCAAATTCATTGAGCGTCTCTGTAATAAATACCGAATTGACACTGCATGTTCTCACATCGTTCATCCATCGGCAATACCTAATAACACAATTGAATATCTCCTTGTTGGCATATACAGATGCATTGCATACCTCATTGACCACATTCATGTTGACGCTAATCGGGATGGTCTCCTCCACTCTGTGCCTGCTTGAACCATCCGTGTCATTGTCTCGCACACACGCAGTCGCTCGTAACAGTGGCAACGACAATACGCCATCTGCCACCTGTGTACACATATCGCAATGCAGAATAATCACATGACTTATATACAGGATTATGAGGACGAAACAGATGAAATGGCAAAACGTTTCTCATTTTCGCCCAGCTCGTAGGAATACATACATACGCATCGCCATGAGCCGACCGCAATAGGCACAGAGTAATATACACAACGATATCGTACATACCCGGTTGCCTTTGTTGCCCGATCCAATCCCCGTCTTCTTCAGCGCGCCGTAAAAGTCTCTTATATTTTTATGGGCCATTTCTATTAGGCCGGTAATAGTCTGATGATAAATGACGGTGGAAAAGTCAAAAGAAGTTCTTATTTGCCAATTTAATATAACACCTCTATACTTACATTCTCGATCACGAAGAATGAGCATCGACCTTATATAGTTGTATAGAACATGCAGCTCCAAAATCAATCAAGAAAGCACATAATAGATACATGGCCATACATATGTAGCGGAGGATATACATGCGATATCCTTCTATGTGCTACTGCGTGCTGCAAAAATTTGCTGAGCCATGATTTTTTCGAGGCACATACACGTTTAAGTTGGCTACTCGTGTACCTACAATCGACATACCAGTCCCTTTTGCTCAAAACTTGCTGCGGTTTTCTGGTCAATGCCGTCCACCATCGTCAATGGCGAGTCTGAGTACCATCGGCTTTGGATAATCATCTGCATGAGTTTGATGGTGCTCAACACCGAGCTCATATGACCCTGCAGCGCGCTGATATCGATCATCGCCTACAAACAACAGT
>LUCW03002333.1:0-40000 GCA_001586965.3 Sphaeroforma sirkka | reverse complement strand
GCATCCTCCTCGTAGCGATTAGTTAAAATGAGTCCTATAGCGCATCCTCCTCGTAGCGATTAGTTAAAATGAGCACTTTATCGCACCCTTCTTGTAGTGATTAAATAAAACGAGTACTATATCGCACCCCTTTCGTCGTGATGAATTAGAATGAGAACCATAGCGTACCCTTCTCGTAGTGATTAGCTAGAATGAGTACTATAGTGGGCTTCCGTACCGAGACGATCGCCAACTCCGAATGCCGAACGACGATAGCGCCAAGGAGGATCAGCAAAGCTGTAGCTTGCGATTTAATAATTAGAACACCCGTGACACCCCGGATTGGAATACAGTATTTGTGTTGCGATAATATACTGCACATGGTCAATATATAAAAGGTACAACAGGCAGAACGATACAGCAATGCTACGACACGAATCAAAAATAAATCACAATGATACGGATCAAGAATAAATCACAACACCCAATCGCCTTTCAAATCATAACACAAACCACAACTAACGCAATTATCATTACCGTTGCGGAATCATCGAATTGTGGTCGTCCGGCGCGTCCCATCATCTGCAGAATCTCAGTCACAGCCATGTCCTCATATCTGTGTTTATGCAAGCATGACGCGAATGCAAAAAATATAATTTAAAATGCGATACACTTGACAACTGAATGTAACTTACAAATTACGGCGGTGGTATAACATGGAAATGCGAAGGTTTTGATTCATTTTGCTTGTCACGCCTATACTTGCATATAACAGATTAAACTTATAGTGTTTCTCATATATGTACACACATTATATATATATATATATATATATATATATATATATATATATATATATATATATATATATATATATATATATACACATATATGCGTGAATGTGTTTAAAACAGCTGAAGATTTAAATTCCCTTTTACAAATACGGGAACACAGCAGCCGTGTTTCTGTCAGTCCACTTTGCATACCGCTTAGTTTTGCCGTCGAAGTACTCCGTGCCTTTAACAATAACCAGGTGTGCTGGTAAATTGACCCCCCACGCAAGTGTGGATGTGGCCACAAGACATTGGATTTTGCGTTGCTCAAACAGACTCTCGACTATTCGCCGGTCGTTTGGGTGTAGACCTGGAGTGCATCGATGAGTTTTAATATAAGGGAATACTAATTTGGATACACGTGGGTAGTGTGGAAGTGTGCATAGGGGCGTATTGTATTGCAAATTGCAGTAGTGAGAGGAAGAGCAAGTGATTAAGTTTGGACGCACACCAAATACAACTATACTTTTAACAACTCAATATAAGCTTAGGCAAACAAGATGGTACTTTTGGAATAGATAATTTTTGTACCAGTGTCGTTTTGTATAGTTACGCACACCTGCATGATGTAGTCCTATACCAAAGGCCAGAACATTGCGCAAATTGCTGTCTCTGATAGCGTCCAGATATGGTAAAATGTCGTCTTCGGGCATCCAGAGGTACTGTTTGGGTTTTTCGTCGGCCATGCAGAACTTCACGAGATCCATCGCTGTCAAACTGCAAAGAAGCAGTCGAGAAAAGCAAAGAATTCAGGTGCATATATAGATACCCAATTAAAAAGTGGTACGCAGCATGCTTGCTCCTAAAACTGAACTAGATAATTTATGTGAACTTAGTTCCTGTGGCTGTCAGACAGCTACGGTGAATCGATGAAACGCGATGTTGACATGTGCCCAATCCATCTCAACACTCTGTTTTACAGCACACGATCGAAGTGCTGATATGCTTTGATTGAAATTCAGACACTCGAGTGTGTCGGGCAGACGATGGCATGTTTTGCAGAAACCTTACATAAACTGGAAACATCCACGTGCGAAATAAACAAAGAAACAGGTTGTGACTATTCATGTCCCGTACAATGTACCTGCATGCTTATATACGCATGTAAGCTACATTCATGACAAATGTACAAAGTCAGCCAATTTAATCCTAGCCTTACCGTGTCTGTCGACGAGAGGAGACAAATATGATGACAGGTTTCTCGGGAGAGTGGTTCTGTATAGCCACATATGCGGGCTTGTTCATAGTGGCCATTCGCGGACAGTAGTGTTTGCCTGGGAATCCCTCGATGTGCACCTTCGCGTACAGAAACGGTGTACGGGATAGTCAATACAAAGAGATGTGCACGCTAACCAATAGGAAAGCAGATGCCACAGTAAATAAAAAAATGTACAGGACAGAACTAGCAATTAAATATAAACAGACAGCTACAGCGACATATGTAGTTGAACATCCAGATTCACTACCACATCTTCAGGTGCAGAAGGTTCAAAACCGAGTTGAGGCTGGAGAGTCCCACGATTACGAATTATCCAGCACCGACCTCAGTCATATGTATTCGATAGTACATCGAACTTGTATCAGACTGCACAGACAAGATACACTTTCAGAAACATAGTTTTCAATGACGGTATGAAATCAATGAGTTCTGCAGGCGATGTGATACCTAACCACCGACCCAAGTCATTCGCATTTCGCCAGTGCATGTATGCCCATTCGATTAAACATGACAATACAAGATACAAACATATACAAAGAGAATCCTACACACGAGCACACCTCCAGGGGCACAGGTCTCACTGACGGTCTGAAATTGAAGAGTCCTGCAGGCGATGTGATGCCTAGCCACCGACCCAAGTCATGTGCATTTGCCAGTGCAGTGGACAGGCCTACCACACGGATGCTCTTTTTAGTGTGTGCACTGATGAAGTTCGTACGCGACACAATCACCTAGATAAAAGAAAGTAACAGTATTAACATGGCTGACCATACCTTCGTGACAAATGAACGGCAGCGTTCATGTGTATGTGTGGTTCTAGAAGTGGGAGGGAAACTCGACCAACTGATAGTTAAACTATAGGCAAAGTCAACTCTGGCTGAGCCAGATTGTATTGCTTTGCGAGGAGAGAACATAATGCATGTTTTTGAATAGTAGCTTTGGGGGTTAGTTGATTGACCCAATTACATAGACTTAGAAAGCATACCCAAATGCATACACACAAAACACACACGCACAGGGAATACATAACCTTCAGAGCAGACATCTACTAACGCACGAGTAGTATGTGCATTCGTTGCATCTTTGAGATCTCGCTATTTGCTTAAATATTCAATCCAATAGCGAGACCTCAAAGATGCACGAATACAGACACACACACACTATATATATATATATATATATATATATATATATATATATATATGTTTATATACAGATACACACACACACACACACACACACACGCATATATATATATATATATATATATATATATATATATATAAACAAATACACACACATATATATATATATATACATATATATATACATACATACATACATACATACATACATACATACATACATATATTTATATATATATATATATATATATATATATATATATATATATATATTGTGTGCGTGTGCATGTGACAATTAGATAATAATCCCTCTTGCTTGGACATGCACATATACACACATCATTCACCTTCAATCATACGTGTGAGCTCTTACACTCAATTCTGCAAAACACACCTACGATAACTCACCCAGATAAAGGCACACAATCATGATCAGAACCATCCACGACGACACGACCAGTCACCCAAGGCGCTCTGAACCGACTCACACGTAATGAAGAATGAACAAATAGAGACATAAGGCACTATGCGAGCCACACACTACGAAATAACTCAACTCGAAGAGCTGTAACGATACCCAAATGGCAGCCAAGCATTTCAAACACTGGCTGTCTATCAATCTCCAACAAATGTATGGCCCACCACTAGAATCGCAAACAGAGAACAACGATATAACCCAACTCAAAAAACTGTAAAGATACCCAAATGGCAGCCAAGGACTTTAAAACTGGCCATCTATCAATCTCCAACAATTGTATATGGCCCACCACACACACTTTAACTCGCAAATGAAGACTTGCGGAGCGAGATATATGGAAGCCGACTAAGCTAATACTACAAAGGTTCTGACATGTACTAGGTGTATCAGAGCCATCCCGAATAGATTCAGATCTGTCACAAACTGGCAGTCGGCAGACGCCCAGGCACGCCTATCTACTCTAGAGAGAGAGTTGCACTACAACTAATATATGAACCCTCTAGAAGAAAGTCCCTTACCTCTAGTACTGGCCCTCTGTCCGCCTCCAGCATGTGTATCTCATCGATGATGATCAGACGCACGTCCTGCACATAGCCTCTGCTCTGCCAGCTACGACTGATTCCATCCCACTTCTCAGGAGTCGTGACGATCAACTGAGCCTCACGGATAGCCTGAGGATGTACATTTATTTTAAGTTTTTTAACTGATTACGTCTTGTTTCACGATTTTAACTACAAAATTTAGAAAAGACTGACCTTCCAGGTCGTCCCAGCCTTGGTCTCTCACATGACACATCACTCCCTCACTAATACATTATTACCTCGCGTATCACATCAACCCCACACTTGTTACACTCATACCTCACGTGTGTTATTACTCCCTCACTACTAAATTATTACCTCGCGCGTCACATTACTCCCATACTTGTTACACTCATACCTCACGTGTGGTTTTACTCCCTCACTAATACATTATTACCTCTCGCGTCACATTACTCCCATACTAGCTATATTATTCCCTCGCATGTCGCATTAACCACTCACCCGTTGGTCTGGTGCGCTGTCGCCGGTGAGTTCGACCATTTTGCACCCAGTGTTCTTCACCAGCCGTCGACCCCAATTGTCGATCCGTTCAGTCACTAGCGCTTTCAACGGTGCGATGTATACTACCTGATTATGATAGCAATTAGGAATGAATAGTATGAGGGGCTTCTAAGAGTGAGTTAACTTCGTTGATGGTGGACTTGGCTTCGATCATTCCAGATAACAATCACTGAATTGGATACAGTGGAAACAAACGCCAGGAATCGAATTGAATTATGTATCGAATTGAATCATGTTGAACTAAACGAAATATAGAGAAATTGAATATAGAAGATTGAATTCAAATAAATTGAATTGAATTGAATTGAATTGAATTGAACTGAACTGAATTGAATTGAATTGGATTCAATTAAATTGAATTGGATTGAACTGTAATAAAATTGAAATGAATTAAATTCAATTGTGTTGAATTGAGCTGTATTAAATTTAATTGAATCGTATTTAAATGATTGGATTGGATTGAATTGATTTGTATTGAATTGAATTGGATTGAATTGAATTGCTTTGCATTAAATTGGAGCACAAATGATAGAATTGAGTAGAATTGAATTGGTCTACTCGAAGTCAAAACTCACTGAAGTGAACTGTTCTGGACAGGGTTGCCATGCGTCAAATGTAGATCACAATTCTGAATTTCCTTCATTAAAGATCAAACTTATGGGATAGCACGCCATGGAGCATGTCCGGTAGTATTAGTATCGTCCCTATCTGCCATAGCATTCAATTTACTGACCAGCATGGCAAGAAGTATGTTCCTCGAAGGACCATTAAACATAACATCAAACTACATAAACGTCTAAAATGTCAACTCAAAGTAGTCATAACATTAAGTTACATATACGTTTATCTACCAAACAATTTATTGATGTCCGATCTAATTGTGTCAATACTATTGTTTGTACCAATATGATTGCACTCCTCAACAGGCCAATTTTCAAACCCCACACACGTAAGACTCACCTTAGCCGTTGGCTGAGTATTGAATAGTCGGAAGATCGCCAACTCAGCCGCTACAGTCTTACCCGACCCTGTGGGTGCACCTGAGTGTATATACAGAAGCGATTTATTGTAAAATAGAATAGAAGATAAACACAATGACATGTATCAGAACTCACAGCCACACAGTCAATTCACGACGTGATTTTGATGAACTAAACAACTCGGGAGATTTCTCTGCAAGTGCAAGGTCCCAACTGACATGTGGACGGACACGTAGGTTTATTTACGCGAATATGATCAAAAATTCGGCGAGACTACCAGATTAAACTGGTCGAGAAAAAACGTCATACCGATAAGTGCGCTGGTATCGGTATGGTACATGGCATGGAAGAATTGGGTCTGGATCGGATTGAAAAACTGGAATGGATACATCTTCTCATAGTCCGGATTTTGAAGCGCAGTCACGGGCTGTGAGTATGCATGTTTGAACATGTGAATATTAGGCAAAATAGTCAAATCGAAAGTGTGCGACTCATACGTAGTAGAGACATCAAAACAACACGCGGTTGACAGACCACTGACAGACTCGGCAAATACTAAAGACACACTTTCGTAAAGTACATTTGGAACCGTACCTGAAAGGTACACGGTACGAAATAATATAAAATAGTATTCGCGTTTCGCTATAGTCAACAACACAAAGTGAATCCGCTAAACATTTGGACTGCTTGGTATGTATGTATGTATGTATATATGTACGTATGTATATATATATGTAAATATGTATGTATGTATGTATATATGTATGTGTGTACGTATGTATGTATATATGTATATATGTATATATGTGTGCATGTATATATGTATGTGTTGTATGTATGTATGTATGTATGTATGTATGTATGTATATATGTATGTATGTGTGTATGTATGTATATGTATGTATGTATGTATGTAAGTATACATGTACGTATGTATATATGAATGTATGTATGTAGGTATGTATGTATGCATGTATGTATGTATATATGTATGTATGTAAGCATGTATGTATGCATGTACGTATGTATGTATGTATGTATGTATGTATGTATGTATGTATGTAGTATATATATATATATATATATATATATATATATATAAATGAATGTACATATATATATATATATATATATATATATGTCAAAAGTACAAACTACGAGACCAATAGAACTCACCAAGGGTCTCAGATCCAACAGCGGTGTGTGCGGAGGGTTCTTCTCAGGTAGAACCACGTGGTCGAGAGTCATGGTCAGCACCATTTCAGATCCAATCCAATAATCCGACATCGCTCGTACAAAGTATTGCGGCGGCATCGGGTCAAAAATCGGGACAGTGAACACAATATTGTGCGTCTCTTTGTACTGTTTCTTGTTGAGAGTGAAGTGCTCTGAGTGGTAGTAATGCTGTGCACAAACGATACCAGGAGGTAGAATGAAATTTGTGAAAAAACAAAAGATGGAATTGATGCAATTGTCAGGGTTTAAGGATTGGCCAAACCACTAGTAGAGATAAGAAGGCACCACGAAGCTGAAAATGAGAAGTAAACTGGATTCTTCGATACGTAAAGTATTATCAGAATATGGGTACGAGTAATCTAATTGAAGATACATCATTCACATGCATATGGTGCAAGTGGCAACGCATCTACCCGGACGTGCTATGCCTTGACACAACTGTGAAACAACCTCGTTCACATCCAGCTACATGCTTGTGGTCATCGCGTATTCTTATATAGGTACCGTTCAATGCAATTCAAGACACACCTCATTCTCGGCATCCTCAACGACAATCCACCATGACTGCGCACCCCCGTGCAATTGGTCCTTCCAGCGGAAGTCTGCGTCGATGGTCAGACTCACCCGCAGCACTGTGCGTGTGACAGGCTGTAGTATATATGGAATTAATGTTTGCATACGGTGTGGGAGATGTGAGGCCGTTATCCCTGATAACTAGTTATGTGGTTTGGTCGTGCAAGGTCGGGTTAAAGTGGCATGCTCACTGTGTCGTGATGGAGTGGTGCAATGTAGTGCGACAGAGTGGTGTGCTCCAGTGAGGTGTTAGGCGTGCGATATGTAGTGGTGATGCGTAGATGGTGTGTTATCGTATTCGCTAAGCAATGGCAACGATTATTTGATGTTTACTCCTCAACAACCTTGCTTTTGACAGCAAAAGAGGGATCAAGATCTACCAATTTGAGTCGACCTTCTGCAGATGGATTCCTGATTGAACACTACTATGGAACGTTGCATATCCATACCTCACATATGTTAGATATAATAAACCGTTCCTGTTGCGATTCGTTAGTGCGACAATATAAGTATCCTTAAACTGCTACTGACTCAAGCCTTGAAGACATCTTTGACCTCTGGGAACGGTACAACGATAGTAATCATTAATTGTGTATCCTAAACGATACATATCCACAAGTATGAACGCACAGATATCATGCATGCAGACTTCCATGAATATACGTACCTGTAACTTGTACTCAATGTTGAGGTATGGGAATTCTCGCACACATTTTTTTACCACCGATCCAATGCGCGGATGGTGCAGGATGTCGCCAATCTCCCCCTCAGGCATCTCGCGCAGGTCCTCCACAGACAACTCACAGTCCTCAATCTGTTCGTAGAAGTCGAGATGAAAGGCAATTGACACATGCCACAGCGGACTTTCAGCATATGAATGATCGCGCGTGTGAGGTATCAGTACAGCTTTGATTGCATTTGTTAGAGTGCTCGAATTAAATCATATCAAATCCGTATGGCGGGATTTCCGCGTTCAGGATAGACTCCGTACCTCCTAAAGCGGAGACCTCGGTAGGTAGGGATTAGCTTGCTACCGTTGCAGATGGTAGACTGAATCACAGCTGATATACATTGCTACGTCTATGTTCTCAATCAATTTTCTTTATACTACAAACAAATTTCCAGCTTGTGCAACGAGATGCACTCCTATGCACATGCGCAGACGTCAGCTGATAGACTGCATCAAGCCAGACGAGAAAGCTGGACACAAAAATCATGGTTAACATGAAGCTGTGCCAAAACGTTACACACATTAAGAATCTAAAATTTGTCCGTTCATGGCTCGGCGGCCAAAAGGACTTGAATATTCTGAAGTTATAGCCTCAAAAAAAATAGATTCTAATCGACTATGAATTTCAGAACTTATCAAATTCAATAGTCGATACGAAATACTACTGATAACGACAACGTGTACGCATGCACCGAAGGTTGACACATCTAGTCACATTGTATACAGAAACAGAAAACATAGACGCGGGCTCAGACATGCCAAGAACTAGAAAGTGAATAGGGATAGATCAGGTAAATAGGTACTCCCAGCTTATCAGGTGTCAATCAAATCAGGTAATTACCTACCTATCCGATGTTAATCAAATCAAGTATTTACCTACCTATCAGATGTTAATCAGATCAGGTAATTACCTACTTATCAGTTGTTAATCAAATCAGGTAATCACCTACTTATCAGGTGTTAATCAAATTAGGTAATTACCTACCTATCAGATGCTAATCAAATCAGGTAATTGGGTAAAAAGTACTTGATTGATATTAATCATACCTTGGTAAGTATTTGAGGATTTAGCGTATTCATCTGCCTGAGGGGGGACTCGTAGCTCCACAGCCGCTTGTCCAGCGATTGACTCAACACCAGTAGTTTACTTGCAATAGGCATGGAACGTCGCATGGCCAGCTCAAACAAAGCCCTGTGTAGCAACCCAGTGCAAGCGAGCCTTTATCATGAGGAATCTGGACACATAAAGTGCTATTTCACACCGAAAGCGGTGTGGATTGAGCTTGGGTATAGTCGTCTGAAAAGAATTCAATTAAATGAGGAAGTGCCGAATGTGAAAGGTATTGCAGATTCTAATGCAAACGTGCAATTTGGCAACACAAGCGTTACTCTCTTTAGAGGGCCGAGTAAAAGAAGTCCATATAAGTATGTAGTACGCTGGTTTGTGGTCAGTGAAGTACTTTGACTTCAAAGTGTAGGATCTTCCCACATAGATGACCTAAAACCTGTGCTTCCCTGTCCGCATGTGCGTAGGTAGTCATCTGTGAAATAAAATAAACTAGATTCGCATACCTCAAAACTCGTGCGGCATTCTGCGCCACGTACGACATATCCGACACCAATGAAAATGCCTCCGGCCGCAACCGCGATATATACGACTGCAGCAGGATGTTGACTTTGCCGTTCTTGTTCTCAGCTCCTGATATTGACACAGTACATAAGGACTGAATTGAACATTCGTATGTAGAGCCAAACAATCCATTTCGCCACATGCATGGCATTACTAATCGTGCTGGCTTTGTGGAAATTAGTGTCACAACACAAATGAGTTGTAGCTGATGCGCACAGCCTTTCCTTTCCCGGTGCACCCGGGAACAACTCCACATGGAGACATTTAAACTTCTATACGCGAATACGGAAGAAAACGTTTCGTGCGGATAGGCTGCCACTCTGAAATACGAGCTCGCGAGGACTCACACATCGCTATGTGCCTTTGTATACAATTAGAACCCTCAACCCATATACACTGTTGCGCCCCCAACCCCTGACTCACCACCCATAACAGGCATGACGCACTCATTGTGCAACTTCTTGAGTTCGACCAGCTCATCATCACGGACCTACGGCGCAAGATTTAAAGCAAAGAATAAAATTTTTAAGTAGTCTGGATGAGAGGCTACGAAGAGAGACAAGGGCCTTCGCGCAGTTAGAGATTAATACCCACGCAAGACCTGTACGTCCATGCGTAGGCACACGCACACGCATACACACGCCACAACACTCACATGCACGTAAACACAACAAATGTCGCTCCACAAACAACAGACAACCGCGTACCTGTATGATTTAAGCTTCAAGACACATTGTCATCCATGGATGCACTCAAGGAAACCAGATGAGATCACACTCATTAGGATTGGCAAAGCGGAACATCAAGCACATACACGAACATCTACAGACAAACATACAAACTATGTTATGCCTACAGTCACATAAAAAGAACGGAAAGCCATTCACCCACCCACTTCCACACTCAAATCACAAAAGCGATCCATATACTTACAAGAGCGCAAAGACATCAATGAGAGGCTAGAGATTTTGTTATGCCCTGTGCCCACCATCCACTTCCCAAATTCCCACAAAATTCCGCTCAACAAACCACTCATCTTTCTATACGTGATATGGTATAACTCCAAATTATACCTGGATGTTCTCGAATTCAACGAAATTGGAGATAAGATTCAGGATGTTGGCCTCGGTCATCTGAGGTTTGAATTCCTTGTTGTACATCTCAATGGATTCGTGTCGCAAATAAAAGTGACTGGCCGTGCGTCCGATATCCGTGGGTGCAACATTGCCTGCAGAGACAGCGGGGCACATGGCCATGATCAAGAGACAATTTGATGCATGTAGTACAAAGAAAGGACCGGGTAAAACGGGATCAAGAAAAGATACACCAGCTGTATATTGCGCAGATCTACTATTCGTGCATGTATCCCAAGTCGATGCTTGGTTGTGATTTATATCGGATACACACCGACATAACATTGTCGAGAAGACACATTCTCCATCCCTGCTATAAATCTCTCTTAACTTCTACGCACATTTCGTATGCATCAATGTGTGTACCATCACTACCCCCGCCATACCGTTAGCAGGCGAGAATCGCACCATCTGATTGGAATCCAGCTTGGCACAGGCTTGTTTGGCCAGATCTCTACGATAGTTCTGAATAATTAAATGATCAGAGATAGTGTCAAATGTCATTTCTGTGTGTAACAAGTTTAGCTGCACCGCGGAGTCTGGGCATGGAGTGCGAGACGAGTTTGCTGGGGAATTTAGATACTACAAGTGCGAGTATATATATATCCCTGTGCCTACTGACATCAACCCCCATTCATACAACTCATACATGAACACATAATTGCGCATGGTGATAAAAGCCAATGTGTGCACACAAGCGCATGTCTGTGACACTGCGGCATGGTAACAGATATGCACGTGCACTTTGACACAAAAGACGCATCACAAGGCACATTGTCTAATCGTATCTTCATATGTACGCAATAAGCCCACTCAACTAGGAGTCTCGGGGGTAGTGCTGTTCACAGCTAAACCCACGGAAATTGACACTTTGAAGTGCGTATACTCGTAACTGGACACGTATCGTAGGAACTGCCAGTTCTGCATCAAACTGAAAGTTCATATAACATATGGTTGACTGCTATTCAGCCAGCTGCTTAACATACCATACTTAGAGGCTGTAAACCAATCAAACTTAGGTTGTAGGTAAGATTTACATACATACAAACAGATGTGCGTCATCACAACTTCCAATCTCGACTGCACATTAAACCCTAAAGATAAAACCTAGTTGACAACCCAGGACCCTTCCCATACCATCAACAAGGGGTCATTGCTGAGCATAGACTGTGTGATGCCGTAGACCATTGGATTGAGGCGCATGCGCACAAACAAATAGGTGTAACTAATCCACGTCACAGCCTCATCCAGATTGGCGACTGTTCCCAGGCAAATCTCTGCATTGAGGTTATCCGCCAGATTATTGATGAAGCGACTCTCAATGGGTGTCTGTTAGATATCAAGCAGACATATGTGCATGAGTGGATGATTACACACCTACAAGGTGAGCATATATAAATAGTTGGAATGATATATTCACTTCCATTCATCGGCAGATACACCGACAGAACATATGTGGATGAACTTACAGGCTTACACCTGAGCTATGGAGCATGTGGAGATGAATTAATAGACATAATGAGAAATAAAGCATTTACAAGTAACATACAATACCTGTTGTGTCATCAAACTGATGTATCGGTATAGCTTATCATGCGCCGTAATAATGAACGCCTCTCCCTGTGTGTCAAACTGCGGCCGACCCGCACGCCCAAAGATTTGCTGCACGTCCAGTACTCCCAAGTCACGGAATCCTCCCGCTTTGGCATCGTAGATATTAGTGCCTATGTAAATGTCCAATTGAAGGATTCGCATTTTAAACTAAACATGTATATTTAGATGTGAGTGTAGGTTTGAGATCTACTTTACATTCAGTACACCCACCTGCTTTAGTATCGTAGATGTTTGTACCTATTTGAAGTCGTATATTACGCCGGCGAAAATAGTCTTTCTTTCTCGTATACGTACACATGATCCTGCCTTTATATGAGCTCGTTTTAGATTGGTAATGTGCGCATATATGTGCATTAACTCTTCACCGTATATATATATATATATATATATATATGTGTGTGTGTGTGTGTGTGTGTGTGTGTGTGCGTGTGTGTATACCCTTGATGATGACAGCATGAGCGGGCAAATTGACACCCCAGGCCAAGGTAGCCGTACACACGAGTGTTTTGATGAAGCCTGCCGCGAACATCCGCTCCGTCAGCTTGCGATCCGGACGAAGCATCCCTGTGTGCACAATTTGAAGCAGTTGATTTAGGATCGTGGTGCTCGATAAATATGGGGCAGGTATATGGTAATGGAATAAACCTGAAGAAGATACGATGGGGTCGACTATGATTTGTATGACCATGAGCGGTTGAGTCCGTGGGTGATGACGATGGAAGGTGAGTAGCGGAAAAGCGCGAATATACGCGCAATAAACATCGGAATAAAGCAATACATCCCAGCAAATATACCAGAAAGCTGTGAAATCAAACATTGTGCAACGGAATGGGTAAGCAATATAAGCGCATGTGTCCAAAATATCTAGAATGGGGCAGAACTAGTCAGGCTGTGGATGCATGGCTCTGATGAATTGGATCAAATTACGGAAATCTAAACGCGTTCACGAGAAGGCAGCAACGTGCATGCAAGGGCCACAACTTCAAAATGATAGCATGAGTGTAGAGCGGACGCACATTGCCAGATTGTATTTTAATTTTATGCGATTAGTGAGTCACCCATACTTCAATTAGACACTCAAATAGCATTTCAGTGAAACAAAAACGAAAGGTGCCCAATGTGCAGATTTACATGAGCTACAGGTGACAATCAGCAAGTGAGTTAATGCACGTGTCAGAAACGTTAATAGAGCAAATGTATACGGAACTAAACATTAACGTGTTCGATTTAATGTCTGTAAGAATGTACGTGCATAAGTGGATATGGAGTTTCATGCTATCATACCTGCATGATGACAGCCCATGCCCCTCGCAAACAGCTCCTTCACCTCTCGATTGCGTGATAGTTCGACCTGAAATAATAGGAAATTAAGTGTGCCTGAACGAGATCAGACGTTTCGTATCCGAATCAGGCTGCCTGCCACAACTAGAGTAAATGCGAACCAACGCGGAGAACAGGTGCTGTCTAGTAATTGTGCGAGTGTGTACATCCGATGAAGTGGTCTCTTGTAAAGCCAATACCGTATGTGGGATTGCGAGTGGAGTGGCTAAGAACAGAACCAACGTACTGTAAACTAATAGCGTTCTAAAGCATCGCACCGAACCAGATGTCTAGCCTAAATTAACACATCTACACCTGTTCGCCCCTGTGCCTATTCATCCTTTTCGGCTCTATTAGAATCTAATCAGAGCGGCACCTATCTGTTCCTATTTTTAGAGCCACTTTATTGTTACTATTGTAGGTATAGATGACCGTTCCTGTTGTTAGCCTATATATTGCGGAATACACCTACCAGTTCCAATAAATGGATGTGTAGTCTCGCTTCTGACGACCCTGCTACTATTATCAGTACATCTACTGGTTCCTGTTTATAGATGTACCTACCTGTTGCTATGAATAGATGTATATTCTTGCCTCTATTGTCACAGCATCTACCAGTTCCTATTTATGTGTGCTCCTACCTGTTTCGCAGCTGCCGCGTAGCCCTCCATTTCTGTGGGATCGAAGTGATCAGCATCGCCGTTGGTGAGCGCCAGTTCAATCAGCGCTCGAGCTGTGTTCACAGTTTCCTAAAAAGTGTTTACAAACAAAATGTAAGACAATCACGTTGAAGTATACACAGTGTGCCATTGAGGGCCGAGAAAAGATCGTGTGTATTGTAAAAAATACGTACAATACTTTAGCACCGTTAGTATGTGCGGACTGATTCAGATGGTCGAGCATAGACTACATATGTTAGGACGCCATACGCCTGAGAGTGTGATTATTTGAAGTTCACGGGCTCACAAGTAAAGATTTCGGAGATGGTAGCATATATCGATCTTGAAAAAAAAAGAGATTTTAAGTAGCAGATCGAATCAAGCGCTTGCGTGCAATTGTCTGCCTAAAGACGTTCCTAATATCATACGCACATACTATCACATTTCAAATCAAAAACCCGTAAAATTAAAAACTCGTAAACAAGCCTATAATAATACAGACGTATGGCACGAAAGGTAGACATGCATTTATGCACATATTCAAAAGGAAGTAACACAATCATACACAGATTACTGGTTTGAACCCCAATGCACTTTTGCATGTCTCCCAAAAAGGTTTATTAAGGTCAATACACAGTTACGCACCCATATACACACACACATATATATATATATATATATATATATGTGTGTGTGTGTGTGCGGGTGTATAACTATATAGGTTCATAGGCGCAAGCTTACCTTTCGTGAATGTACAAACACCATCACTTGCTCGCCCTTCAAAACATTCTCGGACACCTGCGGCAGGTAAATTAGACTCGATTGTGAGTTTGGAGAGTTACCATACGTATGCAACTAATGAAAATGTCGAAAATAGAATATCAAGAAAGAGAGCCAGAAAGAGAATACATAGATACTGCGCATCCTAATCAAATCCCCGCATTTTATATACACACATACAATGAGTATGTCAATTTTTAGAGGCGGATTTGCAAGGTATTGCATGCATGAAAGGCAACACAGATGACTGACGGAGCCGAGTGTGTCTGTGCTGCGCCGCTACAATTCAGCCAAAATGAGTTAAATGATTTTATCGAGAATATAAGTTAATTGCATCAAAAATCTTAATTTCTCAATTGTAATTACCGGCCCGAGAGAGGAGAGGATCACAGGGCCATAACTTATTGTGGTTGTTAGATATGTTGTGAAAGTAGGATGACTCCTAGATGCTCACATAATGTAAGCGATGTTGGGACTGCGCAATTATTGCCAGTATGGTGGACCCTTTCCACTGAATCACTATCAGTGGCACTAAAAGAGCCCTTGATACCGCCAGAATGCCAAACTAGACACAACACATTATACAGAAGAAACAGACCATCAGCTCATACTTACATAACATATGCGCATTAAGGTGCAAGTCCACTTGAAACCACATGCAACCCTTACATTGGACTACAGAGCACACGTGCGCGTATGCGGCACACACGAACAACTGAATTTGCACTGCATTCAATAGAAAAACATAGCGCTTAGATACAGACAGTCATGATTGCCACACATTTCATGCGAGAAACTCACATTCTCGATCAGATGTTCTGTAGCTTCATGAGCATAAACACACACCGACAGCAGTCAGGCCTTTCATACCGAGCACAGATACGCTTACAACGAACACACCTTGGTATAGCACACATCGTTCATGTCCCTGGTGTGGGTCATGCGGTTGGTTGCCTTGATGCCAATGTATGTCTGTGACAACGGCACGGGGCGGAAAGCGCCGTCAAAGTAGAACAGTCCAATGTACGGATTAACGCGCAGAAAGTGGGCCACGTCACTGGAGAAGAGCAGGCAAGTGGCGGAAGGTGAGAAACAGGTGTGTATACTAGATGGGTATAAAGCTGTATACATGTAGATCTATACACATCGTGCAGCTGCAAGGAAGCGTATAGTAAAACCACCTGTCGACTAGCCACAGGGCATGTCAGCCTGATAAGGCCTCCCACGCTCTGCGCAACAAACTTATTAACGAAGACACCACATGAATACCCACACAGTGATGTGCGCGCATGATTGCGTGTTCTGGGATAGCCAGACTTACATGTAATTGGGCAGGGTCGCGGATAATCCCACAATCCTGGTCATGGTCTGTGTTGTCTCGACTTGCCGCAGTGTACGCGCGACCAGACTTTCAATTACTGGTCCACGTTCGTCGTGCAGCAGATGCACCTGTAGCGAGAGCACAATGTGAGGTAAATTTGGTTTATATGCGAGACTAACTTGGTTTCAATGTGTGTTCAGGGTGAGACAGTACTAATTCAGCCACGATCCACATTCGCTGTAAAGTAGATGTGCTTGTGGGGGTGAATAAGGTGAACACAAGAACATTCAAATATATGACAGGTACACCTATGCAAATGCAAACACATAAATATATACAATTATATTCGGGCGTACATATCTATAAATACGAACGCCGATGTATATCCCCAGGCACCACAGAATATGCCGGTGCTCATCTGTACAATAATAAACGTACATGAAGAGGACATCCCACACACACATCGGTACATCTCTGTAGCCACCTCATCCAGGATCAGCAGTCGCACGGAGGCAGCCAGATCGTTGTCGCCGGTGCTTTTGCGCGTAATCACATCCCATTTCTCAGGAGTTGTGACCAACATTTGAGTTTTTTTTATCTCCGTTTTGGTCAGAGATATATCACCCGTCAGTTCTCGCACGGACATTCCAAGGGGCGCCAGACGCTTGCCTGCACGCACACGCAGCAAATATGACCAAAATTGGTATAAGTGCCAATTCATGTTTTTATGTAAATGATATCGGGATGGTCGTGCTTAGATTGTATCGCACTTGCACCTAAAAATAGAGTTCTTTAAATGACTGTTACGACTATGCTGAGGAGGGGCAGCGTTGCCTGCAGGTTTGCTCAGCAGCAAAGTTACAAAATAAGGCCCGTGTGTAATCCCAACATTTGTCTCCGCAATATGTTGGCAAGAAACGAAATAAACAGCTCGGTGTATGCACCGCAGCTGTCATAGCCCCAAGCATATAACATGCAGTGGACAGGAATGGACCCAGACTTGCCACTATAGTCTGTCCATAGCACCTCACCAGATATCATAAAAGTGATCGAGAAGCAAAAATATCTCTAACATATATGCGTGCATGTATTAAGAATGTTGAATTTAAAAATATAAATTGATGTACATCCAGTCTACGGCGTATATCGATATGAATGGGGAAGCGCATGGATAGTACTGCATACCACGACCACCAGTCAATACAACAAACTTCCACAAGTTGTGGAAACTGCCAATGCCCCACACACAGCAAACACCGCCAAGATAACAGATAGCACCATTAGCACGCAGATGTCACTCACAAGCAGCTAATTGAATGTGCATTCTTCGTCCAACCTGCCTAACTGCGTACAGCTTGTGAGTGCAGCCGAGTCAGAACTCGATCGCTGATTGAAACTGGGCCTACACTCGCCTCACAGACAACCGGTGCATCACGGAGACACTTTCAGATTCAATAGAACCACCACCCACACACCCAAACCTTACCACTTTCAGATTCAATAGAACCACAACATATACAACCACACGCTGCCCACTTTCAGATTCAACAAATACACAACCCATACAACCACACGCTGCCCATTTTCAGATTCAATAGAATCATAACCCATACGCCCACACGCTGCCCACTTTTCAGATTCAATAGAACCACTACATATACATCCACACGCTGCCCACTTTCAGATTCAATAGAGCCACAACCCATACAACCACATGCGGCCGTTTTCACTTTACGCATCCGGTGCACCTACCAAAATTATCAACCATCTCGGCAGCCAGTGCTTTCATCGGTGCCACATACACTATCTTGAACTGATCCAGTTGAACAATACCTGCGCAGAAGTGTGGGCATTTTTATTCTACTTTAAAAACAACGATAGCTTATAGGTGCATGTAAACTATACCCGTTTTTTGTACACATGTGTGTATACATATATGTATGTATGTGAGCATTTATTGCATTTCTTATGCTAATACATGAATGAGATATGCATGCGCGTGGTTTATACGCGTCGATTAACACTGACTGTTCTACCACCGACAGTGAAACAACAGATGTCATGTCATCTGTAGTTTATTTTGTACCCTGCTTCAATCAAGTTGTGGTCATGAATTAAACAAGTAATCTAGCAATGGATATAACAAATATTCATACATGAAACGCACACAAGTATGCAAGGAAACACACAAGTATGCAAGGTGTGGTCGGATCCAGCACAGTGACGAGTGAATGCAATGGACAACACTGCCCGTTGACGTTAACCTTGATCAATTAACTCAAAACGAGGGCTCTCATCTTCAAACCTGTCTGTGAACCCGAGTAGGTCTCGTTCAGCCTGTCTATGTCACAGCTACACCCATTCTCACATACACCAGACGCGACAACCTGCATGTATATAACGCATGCTCGCAGACAACACATCTAGGTACACGCGACCATGTGATCTGGCACGGCACAGTGGTGCGTCAATTAACAATCACGTACCGTCCACTGTGTTCTTCTCAATTTCGTGCAGAATGGTCATCAGCGCGACGTTTGTCTTACCCGCGCCAGTGGGAGCGCACACGAGCATGTTCTCATTGGTGGAGTACGCCTGTTTGCATGTGGACATTATAAGCATCTATGGAAGGGTGTTTTATACAATGAACATTTTTGATATATGTATTTAAGGCGGTTCATGCTTCTACGTGTTCTAATGCATTAAATGCTTCCGCGGAAAATGAATTGCCAGCAGACACAAGCCATACAGATATCGCTAATATGCACGTTACTGGTAATGAGGTCAACAAACATACGAATACAACAGGCCTTTGATATAGCAATACGCAATGTCACCACACAGCAAACATAGGAATACAACAGCCCTTTGACAATGGTAATAGGGTCAGCAAACATACGATACAACAGAGTTTTGATATAGCAATACGCAATGTCACCACACAGCAAACATAGGAATAAACAGCCCTTTGACAGTGGTAATGAGGTCAGCAAACATACGATACAACAGGCCTTTGATATAGCAATACGCAATGTCACCACACAGCGGAGCAGATGGGCTGATGCAATACACGCACAGTGCTACACAAGAAAGGTGGGATACTCCGGTAGCACAACAATCTGAAACCCACGTCATAGATCCATACACCTCTGTTAACTCTATGCATATATGTAGCATTATTTGTATATATCTGTATATGTGTGTGTATATGCACACATACGTATGTGTATTGATAAATTGCTACATATCATAACTTCCTCTAGTACTTTTTAGTTGATAAGAATGGGCAATAGTGTAACTATGTGTATACAGAAGTAGGCTTAAACATGTGTGTACGTATTTGAGCGTGTTCGTATTTGTATGTGTGCGTGACTACAACTGTGCAGATAGGTTTACGCAGTCATCTAGTATTATTTCAACTGATACGCTTGGTATGCAAGCATGACTGTATTGCACTTAGCATACATATATATATATAAATTGTACTACGGCCGTTCTTCTTAGTGCCGAGGAATGCAATATGTTCTCTTAAAACAAACATACATATTGCTTATGCTTTCATCACATACAAATACATTCCCACGTCCCCACATATCGCTTGTATCTCACTGACATTCAACATACGACATTGAAAACAATGGACTGGATTCTGTTGAGAGCCTTGAACCCCATGAAGGCCAGTTGGGACATGGCGCTGAATTCGCTGATGGCCACAGTGCGCTCGGTTTGTCGCATGGGCGCAATTGGGGGCGGCAGCATATTAATCTCCTCCCATTTGTTGTTCTGTTCTGTAGTTGAACCGGGCGGCAACGTAACACGTGCGCCTGATGATACACAAACAACGCCTCAAAGTTAGACCGTGAGAACTTTCACGCAAAGTTAGGTAGTGGGAACCGAGAATTTTCATGATGATCTAGAAGGAACTGTCACACGTGCGACTGTTGTTCTACGTAACACAGAAATATCTTGAGAGCTTTTGTGATGGCCCAAAAGGCAAGATGATATGTGTGCTCAATGGTACTTACGAGGTCACCAGAAAGCAAAGTAATACTACGCCTGAGAGTACACATACAAACCTAGGCCTTGAGAGCTTTCGTGATGATACGTGTGCTAAATGGTACTTACGAGGTCACCAGAAAGCAAAGTAATACTACGCCTGGGGGTACACATCACAGACATAGGCCTTGAGAGCTATCGTGATGACGCGAGCAACAGGGTATCACGCGCGCCTAGGATTCCCATACAACAGAATGTGGCACAAAAACGTCTGCGATGATCCGGCAAGCAGAGTGGCATAATGCGAACTAAACGTACACAATATTATACATGCAGGAAGACACTTGCGCCTGTATTTACAAAAAACCAATCATGCTAGAAAAGTGCATTGGTAATTCAAAATCAGTCAAGCAACACCAACCATAGATGACGGCGAGCAGGGAGGTGCAATCCGTGCACACTACATGGCATGTGCCTTCTCAAAGTGCCTCCAATTGAAGGGGAACATCATTTCCAACCGGGAAACATACACGGATAGGCCAACATCTCTAACTGGTCCAGCCCAACCACTGATCAATACCTGAAACATACGACGACACCACATTGCTCGCGGCGGCTGAGCTGTCGTACACTCCTGGGTATCGCTTCGGTGCCTCCAACCTGCCCTCTCTGCTGAATAAGGGCCGAGAGCCCTATATGATTACGGCGAATAAAATACAGTCTAAAATTATCTTCACGTGCAATGATATTGGTACCTGAACGGTATATTGTTTTGGAACTGCCCAGTCGACAATTTAAATCTATTTGGGGCCCAGGTTTTCAATTTGTACTACCCCTTCGGCTTAAGCGACAGATTTGACCGAATTTTTTCCATCCCATTTCTTTTGGCCAAACTTACGGACAGAAAATCCTAATTAGGGTACGTACGTCATAGCTATTCAATCAGCCTATTAAATGTCGGATAGTAACCAACACGCAACCCTATAAGGCAGCTAACTACATCGAATACAAGTACAGGGCCGTGCGTGTTTCAAGCCAGTACATGAGCCTATGTAGACTCAGCCACATACCAATGTACATGTCTAGATAAATGCTGATTCATATATCGATTCATCAAACCAACTGTGCGTAGGTCCACAACCGTATATCCATGCTTGGCGATGCTACCCCAACAATGCTTGGCCAGCCCGTTTTCCGTAACCACACATAGGGAGTACCTACATACGTATACGCCCACATAGATGTCTTAGATGTACTTGGATCTGGCTCTAAACCAAGACATACATACGTTCTATAGAGAATGTTCAGCTACCAAATCCACTCAATTGCAAATCATAACCTACTATCTCCGCCTCAATTGCGTAATTTGTTTGTGCACAACTTCCCCTCATTCGCGTACTCCCACCTGTGCTGGTTTCCTGACTATACGCGTCCGCTCTACCAATCCCAATGCGGCATTGAGGTCATCGTCAGCTGATCGCTTATTCTGGAGACCCCATCACAACCACAAACAACATACACACCCGAGGCAGCATCCGACGTGTGGGCGACAAAATGTGAGACAATATAAAAATTAGCGATGGTGTGATACTGAGAGAGTTGTACCACACTTATCGATTAATAAGGGGGCTTCCAGAACGTTAAAATTAACTTAATATCTGTGAACCCAAAGACATATTAAATAGCATCAAGTGGTGTCATTGCTTTGCTGCTCCCAAACTGTTTGTTGTCTGTCTTAACTCCCTGAA
The DNA here is from genome assembly GCA_001586965.3 of Sphaeroforma sirkka. Lineage (NCBI taxonomy): Eukaryota > Ichthyosporea > Ichthyophonida > Sphaeroforma > Sphaeroforma sirkka. The sequence continues at coordinate 17,523 of LUCW03002333.1, read as the reverse complement.
AGGTGACCGTCACGTATGCTTATGTATAAATATATATATATATATATATATATATATATATATATATATATATATATATATATATATATATATATATATATATATATAAACATTTATGTATATATATATATATATGTGTGTGTGTGTGTGTACGTGTGTGTATGTGTATGTATGTATGTATGAATGTATGTGTGAGAGTGTGTGTGTGAGTGTGTGTGTGTGAGTGTGTGTGTGTGTGTATACAGATAAATAAAAATAAACTTTTGCTATGAATACACGTATACATGGCAATACATACATGCCGAGATAGAACGTGCAGCTCACCAACTTTGGTCTGCTACGTCCTAAATAATATACTAATTTCTTACACTTAGCGCTTGGTTTCTACATCAACATGTATAACCTGATACATATTTTCTGTATATATTTAAGTATATGCACATCGTATTCGTCTCGTACAATCAATGCAAGCAGACCAACGTACCATCTCCTTGATCTGCTGCTTCCTGATCTGTTTGCTGCGTGCCTTAGCTCCCTGAGTCGTCACTGTCACCTGTGCGCCGAATTGCTTGTTGGCATTGTCTTTCTCCGCCATGAGTGACTCGTTCTCCTCTTGTGTTTCGGCTTGCTGTGGGTCGGTAGGGAAAATGTTTCAGCCGATATTATGATCCAAACAAAGGATAACCCGTTTTGTCCGCATACACAGGAATAACTACTAACATACAAAACGACAACAACTGCTAAACATATTGGTATTCACACGCAGACATGATAAAAACCACACGCGCATATAATCACAGCCACACCCATGCACGTAATAACCACACACATGTCTACAAAACCCCACATGCTCATAAACATGTACGGAGCCTTTCAGAAACACTTTCCCACACAGCCACATCGCTTACAATGATTTCTAGCTGCTTAAACACAGCGGTGACTATCTTTTCTCGATTGATAAAGATCTCCTGTATCAGATCGAACTGATCAAAGCCAAATATATCCAGCATCTCATTTTGTGCCACATCCGGGGGGCTGCCAGACAAAACCTGTGGTAAAATGGAAGATGTTTGAGTCGCTCTAGAACGAGAAAGGAGCATGTACAGGAAAACAGATATTGGGAGAGAAGAGGACTCTATTAACGGTACGCCTAGAGTCACCTATAACATATTAGTAAGTCACATGCACATTGGAATTTGAAATTCTACACAAAAGAACACTACATACGCACGTATACCGATTTTTATATTTATTGTGTAGCTACCTGTACACACTCACATACTGTCAAATACCGATTGTGTGCAAACCCTGAAAATCTAGTCATCGAAATCGTCTTTCTGCTACCATCAGGGACAGAATTTACCAAGATATCAAGCACTTTCAGACCTTGGGCTACTCCGGAAATACAGGGGATTGTTGTATCTCCTTTTGTGTAACCACTCAACATCGAACCTCGAATGAGACACACACAGCGTACTCTAGCATTCGAGCCCATCCAATAAAAAGTACGCACGCGGGAACATTTATGCATATATATACATATATATATATATATATGTGCGTGTGTGTGTGTGTATATATATATATATATATATATATATATATATATATATATATATATATATGAGTTTCCTAAATACCGACTCGAAAGTCATACTTTGAACACAGTGGGAACTAAGTAATCCAATCCCCCGAGCGCATCCACATTTGGATTGGATTGCGCAAAAGTAGCGCATTTTCGACCTAGCCACAGATGATCGATTTCTTCATACTCCTGCATACATAAGAACAAGCATATACTTATATGGGTTAGTGGGCAGTATCGACAAAGTATTAGCCAGATTTGTTAAATTCATAGTATTCTGAACATTGTCGTTTGAGGAAATGAACGGTAAGTGAAGTTACTTGTACGATGTACGGAAGAATTGCAATAATGGCGCACGAAATGACAGGTCGCAAAATAACAGGGCTAGCCGAGTAAGTCTGCAAGATAGCGTGGATACAGCTTTGACCGCTCATTTATCGCCGTTCACCCCTATCAGACACAGTCGTGAGGTGAAAGTTCAAACTTCGGTAACTATGATCTGACAACTATAACTTCCCACGATAATGATATATGGCTAGAGGTGTCGGACGATAACCACCTGGCAATTGCGAAGGCGCATCAAATGCGCGCGTATTATAGCCTTGTTGTCACATGACTTCAATGCATATCTACCCGTAGACTATAATTCATTGGCGAGGTAATACGCTCCCAGGATAACATTTATATACCCGCATGCTGGTAGCTGCAAATTTCTTTTTTTTGACAAATCGATAACAAACACGATACATTCGATATACTTTGTACTTCAATCATACTAACTAATAGCGTGCGACTAACCAGGAGTCACAACGCACAAGACAGTTGACTGCATTGTTTCTGTCGGTGTACTGTGCATGTATTCATGACCATTGTATCAATAAGATATATACGAGCACGGGTGTATAACATTGAATACTTACAAGTGGTATTGCTCAGGACGCATTATCTAAAACTTATTCGCAATACTACTCAGTCCATGTGTGAACAAACTTACCGGGTAATCGTCAGCCAGCAAAGACATCCCAGCAATTGCACTGCTAGCCGCGGCAACGGAATCATCCTTTAGCATCAGCCTTCGATCTTCTGCCTCGTGCTCACAATTTCTCTCCATATTCATTGGTTCCTGGTCGAAATCCTGCAATCTCAATGGCTGTTGGTCCTGGTATTTAGCTTTACTACCGAACTGCTTCTCGAAATCGTGATCCTGACCGCCCGCTTCTGCATCCCCGAGCTCTGCAACGGATGAAATAAGTGAGTATCCGCATATCATATTTAGAAGCACATCAACGACGACCATGTATGAAAATCAGAAGGAATTTGGGCCAAATGTGAGGAGATAGGCGATGCACGTGACATATAGGACATTCATATGATGGAACAGGCAGACCGTTTGACCACTTGACGGATGTGTACAACGACACACGTAGCCCACATAACGACATACACCGTATTTTTAACAGTTGAGCGGTGTGCGCTGCTGTACCACCATACCACCATAGTAACACACCCTGTAACATCGCTAGATCACAGTCAATATTATTTACGGATCTATTCATAACGGCATACGCCGCATATTTTATAATGAAACGATGTGCACCACCGCAGTACCATGCTCTCTAACATCGCTAGATCATAGTCAATCCCTTTTACAGATCTATTCATAGCGACATACGCCGTATGTTTGACAGTGATGCGGTGTGCGCGACTGTTCCACCACAGCACCATGCCCTCTGACATCGCTGGACCACAGCCAATCCCATGTACGAAACTGACCCATATTGTTGGACTCTTAAACTTATAGAACGTCAAAGCCACATATTAAGAGTTAAAGGCATATTGCCGCAACTTTAACCTATGTCCCCGGTCTGTACCCATGTCATACATAGTGCCCTAATTTAAGCAAAATGAAATCAAAGTGCCATGAAAATGTGTACCGTTGAATAAATCCACCACAATCAAATCATACGACACTTCACTCCAACAACAACTGTTCGGTTTCCACCCGCTCTTCGTACGGATTCAACACGCATACATGCGACACATTTAATGTCAGTTCTTGCATGTATCAGAAGTATTTAACATTGTTAAGATGCTACATATATATATATAATAATAATATAATATATATATATATATATATATGTGTGTGTGTGTGTGTGTGTGTGTGTGTGTGTGTGTGTGTGTGTATTATATGTGTATGTATATATATACATTTCTGTTGATATATATATATATATATATATATATATATATATATATATATATATATATATATATATATATATATATATATATATATATATATATATATATATATATATATATATATATATATATATATATTATATATGTGTGTGTGTGTGTGTGTGCGTATATATATATATAAAATGTATATGTATATATATATATATATATAAAACGTCATACCTTGCATCCATTTCAAAATTGTGGCGTGCGCCTGTTTAAGTTGAGACAGCAATTTGAGATCCAAAGTACGCGTGTTCGTCAGAGCCTGTGATGATTTGAGGACAATCTTATTTAGAAACATATAAAATCCTTGCGTAAATCTTCTTTAACTTAAATTTCCAGGGTTTTATCCAGCCCATAGTGAATATATTCAATTTCTTGATCTCCAAACCCATTCAGTCCTGCACGAGCAAATTACTGTATTTATGTATTATAGATTATGTATACGTATGTACTTATACACTCACCTTGATTTCCAGTGCGACCGTTTTGTCCACTGCTTTATCAGACAACTGCCCCATCGCATCACCACTCCTGAGTAATACTTGATGGACTTTGAAAGCCATATCTCTCAATTCGGCCGCTGGTAGCACTTCGGTGTTGCTTATAAACTTGACCAAGCGAAGGTACTCGTTAACGACTGATGGGGCAGGAGAGTGGATCAATACTTGGGTGGACAGGTATATCCATATATCCCAAACAGGTGCATACGTATGAATGAAACTAGAAACAGTTAAGAGAAGACATAAACGAAAATTTCCGTTTTGACCTGACTGGAAAGACTAGAGTAAATCATTGCAAGCCCGTAAACTATGATAAATACATTTTCAATACATATACACAAATGCCTACATATATTTCTATAAGTATATGGACAAACGATATCACCTTAAGATCGTCTAAAACGTTCGCCAGGCATTTCAACGGTTCAATGTTACGTTCCACATTCATGTACACCAAAACAACTGCTGATACGCAGATATGGAACAATACACATCGATTCATCCCAATTGAATAGTATTTGAAGCAATGTCTAGTTATCACACCTTTCTGACGCTCCACTGGCGTGGGCACGCCGGACCCTTTTGGCGCGGGGAAGTCGACCACACTACTCACTAATGCGTTCCATTCTGCATCTTTGGATTCCTGTCTCTTACGTTTGGCTGCGAATAGTTTGTAGGCTACGATTGGAATAGACAAAGACAGCAAACATTGTAAACTGTAAGATAAACTCTTTTGACAATTGATATAAATGCATGCACTCAAGCAACTATGTATCAACAGTATAAGGATTTTCGATATTTGTGCATATACATATACTAAAAACAATTGTGAATATAGTTCATATATAAATATCTATCTATATACATATATATATATATATATATATATATATACGCATATATATATTTATACATAGATATATATATATATATATATATATATATATATATATATATATAATATATATATATATATATATATATATATATATATATATATATATATATATATATATGCATATATATACATATATATATATATACATATATATATATATGTATATATATAATATATATGTATATATATATATATGTATATTATAATATGCATATATATGTATATATATATATATATATATATATATATATTATATATATATATATATATATATATATATATAATATATTATATATTATTACATATTATTATATATAATATGTTGCATGCGATTGTGCGCATGCGTGCATGTGTTGTGATGATGTGCGTGACGTGTGTGTTGTGCGCGTGACGTATGCATTGTGTATATGCATTATTATATATATATATATATATATTAATACAAAACAAAAAAAATAAAAATTACATGTATATTATTATGTATTGTATATTATTATTATATATATATATACAACTACATATACACATAACACATCATTATAAACACACATACACATCAAATACATCATCACGCATACATGTATCAAATACAATATCTATGTGCATACAAATAACAACATACATATTATTACGCATGTATATATATATATATTATTGATGATGATGATGATGCGTGCGTGTGTGCGTGCGTGTATGTATTATATTATATTATGATGTGTGCATATGTATATTATTATTATTGGTTGTATATATATATATATATATATATATACATGAAAAACACATACGCATATATATATATTATATATATACATATATATATATATATATATATATATATGCATGTATATATATATATGTATATACATATATATATGATATATATATAAATATATACATACATCATCATACATATATATATATATTATATATATATATATATATACATGTCTGTCTGTATGGATATATATATATATATATATATATATATATATATACATATATCTGTCCGGATATATATATATATATATATATATCTATATATATATATATATATATGTGTGTGTGTGTGTGTGTGTGTGTTTTCTGCGTACGTGTGTGTGTGCGTTTGTGTTCGTGTCATCAATACAAAAAAAAACAATTGACAGACAGCAGCACCAGGTTAATACTATTCGTATTTGTGTTAGTTCTTTATTTCGATAGAAAAGTGAGAATCTACTAATTTGGCCTAATACTATTATATATATACCTTGTTCCGCACTGATGGCAGCTTCGGCAGAGTCAGGAGAGACTCCTGTGCTGTCGAACAACGAGCGAAGAGTGTCAGACAAGAAGGCTTGGCCTACCAGCGCACTCATACTGATATTGATCTCAGCAGAAACGCTTGCGCACTCACAGACTTGGGGGTATACTTATCCGTATATTACAAGTGCATATGCCTTTAGACAGGTTCGATTTTGCGTTCATTAGTCGTGGCTCTTGGCGTATGTGAATACGTAGAAGCAATCGAGACATACTTTTAAAAAATTATAGGCTTTATATATACTATTATCCCTATGCCTGTAATCGTCTACTTTTAATCGTCCACTTTTTGAGATCTTTGTTTTTTATCATATGGCTCGTCATCGTGTGAGAGAAATAGTGTCAGCTAAAAAAGTGATGACACTGACATTGTTGATGATTTGGCTTTCTTATATTTTAAAAATGCATCATGAATGAGAGTGCATTACTGCATTTACAACTGCACATACACATGCTTTTAGCCTGTTGTTTGCATTTTTAAACCGTTCACAGCTTTGATCAGGCCTATTCGACTATAGCCCTACTGTCTGTTGATTGGTATCAAATACTTCTAATAGTAATTTGTGATGTGTGACATACGACGTACATAGAGAACCATAAAAATTCTGATGTTTCAGGTAGGTCTCAATGTTCATCCGAAAATGATTTTCAACGCACCCCAGTTCCTTTGTTTTTAAGGTGTGACCGCTACGAAATTATATATCATTTTCCTTTTTTTTTTTTGAACTTGAACTTCTGCGGAGTAGATAGGGACAGCATTATGCCAGAATATATTCATCCACGAAACCTTAGGAACCTCGGAAGGTATTGGTATTAATGGTACAATATGAATGCAGCTCAAGCCTATGGCTGTAGTTTGAAACCGTATTCCGTTCCAGTGGAAGTAAGCGGATACTTGTGAACACAACAATGCCCTCAAATCACAAATGTGACTGTACACAAAAGTTGAAGGTAGGAAGGACCTCCGAACAATTGGTTATGTTGTGGATACGGTGCGTTGTTGGCTCTAGTAGGAATACATGGCACATATTCGTTGTGACTTAACCTATTGTGAGCTGGATTACGGTTGGATAGTGGTGCTGGGTGGGTCGATAATCGGGCCTCGGTTCCCATGCAAACAGAGATGCAATATTTTTATTGTTCTATATGAAGTATGATATTGAAGAAAAAAGAACAGTAAAAACTTTTGTTTACTTTTACATAGAGGGAAGAGGCCGAGTGCATTTAAAAAAAAATACATACCTCGAGTACCTTTTTTACCATCGAAACATTCACATTTATTTTTCTGTGAAATCTGAAATGTGAATCTGCGTTGTGCTTTTTTACATTCTCTCTCGCAGATGTAGTGTTGTCACCAATCAGGATGTATTTGTAAAACATTTGCAATTGTTTATGTATGTGTATTTATTCAACTACCTTTGATTAAGCGTGTAAACCTGGATAATAGAAAGAATTGCTCGTCATCACAAGGGAGCACAAATCACGTTCATTCAGTTCAGATGCTTTCAAGTTGTACAGTATCTATATTAGAATGATATCAAACTAAATTGAAGTAGCAAGTATTAGACGTCCGCTGTGTATTTACCGAAGGCCAGATTGGCAATATGTCGAGTCTGTGGAGGGGCATCCCGCTCCCTGTGAAGGTGTTATGCATTCTATGTCTTGGTGTAGAATTGTGGACTCTAGGTGGTTTCCAAGCGAATATTTACACGAGTGACAAGTCACTCCCATCACAGTCTACTGCGTCCATTGGCGGGGCCACGAACTCTGACTTGCAAATGCGTATTAGTCCCAGTTATAACGACCTACCTACTTTTGACCCGAATGCTCCTCTAGTACAGTGTCAGTTGAATAACGATGAGGTGATGGTGTGTGTGTACCAGACTTTGTGCTTTGACGGCGGTAAATACTATGCCGTAGTGGGTGAGACTGATGCGGACATACCGACCAATCTCGAGGGGATGGAAAAGTTCAGCATGCGCAGTGCAGGCGACGGGGAATTTGGCCGACATATTTCCGAGACTGGTCGTTTAAATGTCTTCCAACGTCTAGAGAAACAGGTGACACCGATTAAAAATTATATAAATATGGAGGGGAAGAGTGTGGAGTTCATTAAACAGCACATCAGTCAAAAAGGTGGAGGTATAAGTTGGCTACCTGATCACTCTATGTACTTCCAACCGGCAGTGGATAATGCGTACTTGGCACTTATCTCGGTGCTGTCGTGGTGGAATATAGTGTGTGATATGATGAATGGAATCGATAGAGTGACATTCACTGGCAGCGTATTTGCTGAGACTCAGCAAAAATGCTTGTTTCAATATTTCGGGTTCTGGTACGACGTGATGGCGCGGATTACATCGGTCTACTACAAGCACGACAAGCATACGGTCGCCACCTCATTGGGCATCTCTGGCACTGGCGGCGACGATCGAAATCTAACAAATATCACTTACGGCGGTGTTTTGGATAAATACAACGGTTTCCTGGTCGATGTGGAAAGCGTATGGCCTGAGGAGAAGGTGCAAAGGAGTTCGTCCGCATGCAGATCACAACGCGATCACACCACTCCGAAGCTCGTGTGTGGGCGACAGGCATTCACCATTGGCAGGCCCAATGTGCCAGTCACCGGTTCCGTCTCTAAGCAGCGCCTGCGGTACGAGGTGTTCAAGCTGCACGGCGAGAAGACCGTTGATATGCAAAAGGACATAAAAGGCCCTGTCCAAGTGCTGATTGTCGATAGGGGCAAGGAGGGGCGGTGCTGGGCCGAGCCTACGGAGCTACGCAGAATTGCCGCAGAGAGTGCACACGTGGATGGTCTGCAAATTGAGGTGGAATACATTGAGAATCTGGGTACTTTGAGCGTGTACGAGCAGTTCGCCAAGTTTGCGCGTGCGCACGTGGTGTTGATGGCTCACGGTGCAGGTGCGGCCAACACGTACTTTATGAACACCAACTCGGCGTTTATAGAGGGCATACCTGTGGGGTGGAATTCACGAGCGTTTCGGGAATTGTATTCGAGTGGCGGGGGTTACTATCAGAGTATAGATGCGATCAAAAACCAACCTGACTGTCGAGGCCAGTCTCGAAAAGCAGTATCAGACGGACATATGTCAGCAGAACCATAGAAGTTGGGAACGAACGCATTACTACCAAGCCCATGGTGATTGCTACCAGAGTTTTAAATATTGGCCGTTAAAGTTGGACGAGGCGGAGCTGAAAAGACTTTACAACGGGCGTACAAGCATCTGAAGTACCTATAAATCCCATAGACATCTATAGTATCTGTGAAACCAATAAGCAACTAAAGTATTTGTCAAGCCAATTAGCATCTCCGGTATTGAAAGCTGGCGGTGTATACCCAGCCCTAAAGCTTACGATGCACGCCGATCAACGCAAGAGAACTTCTTACGCATTTGGGAACCGGAACGAAATGATAGACTATGATTTTTCCGAAGGAACTAGATGAAATTAGGTCAAGTGCGGGTGTGTCCTGTATGTCATCTTCTGCTCTTGAAGTCGCAATTAAGTCGCAATTGCAAAGGCTGAGGGTTCTGTTATTGAAGTCACAATTGCACCGTGGGAACGCGTGAGCTAATCCACTACGACTAATGCTTCGATTCGAGTGCCTCTACTAACGACAGATCCGGAGAATGTCGTTTAGAACGGACATGCAATGCACTAGTGGCATTGAGTCTGCGCACGAATAGTTTCCCTGCCAAATCAATACACTACTGAACACAACATAAAAGTTCACTAAAAAAGAGATAACTGGCTCAATGTACGCCACTTCCAGAGTCAGTGGAAACTGAAACAAATGAAGGCCACATGAAATATACATGTCATTCCCTGCACACCCCTTGGAAGATATGCTGATCTTACCGTTACTAACGACAAGTATTGAGTAGATACCAATGCGTGAAATAATTTAAAGACCAAAGGTGCGGATTAGAACGACAGATGAGTATCGTTAAGTCACGTTTTATTTATATATTCCCACCCTACGACATCGTTTTCTCCTCGGCCAGATTGAGTTCGGTTATGTAGTCCACTTGCTTGATAACATTGCGGAAACCGTCGCAGTCTTCATGCTCATTCTCCATGGAGATCTCGTCTAAATGACTTTGCATCTGTGTACATTTTAGATTTGGTTGTGGAAATACTTCATGAATGAGAAATGACCTTATTTTGGATATAGAAAACCCATTTTGTTTACCCACATGATCGGTTGAAGAGTGTATCTGTACACATTCCATCCATTGAACCCCACATTCAGCATGATCCAACAAACTATTAAAATTCACCATAGAAATGTAGAGCTGTAATCCAAATGGCATTCACAATCGCTATTATCAATGGCTGTACTGTGTACTGAGCGGAATACAGCAGCAGATACGAGTGGTTCAATGTAGGTAGGGAAGAGGTAAGTTTCTCCTCAGCTCTGCAATCTATACTAGTCTCAAATATAAATTATATAGCACGTCAAGAAGTGTAGCACACCAGGCGAGAGCAGCCTGCACGGCAAGAGTATGTATATGCACAACAGAGCATCAGTCACACATACATATGTAAACAATCACACACTACACCCCGGATACCACAGATACCACAATACCATCGCACACACGTTCAACAACTAACCCTTCGATAACTTGCACCCGCATGACTGGAACTTAGAATAACGAACACAGCTCAGACACAGCTCAGACAGGAATAGCATACCAATGGCTGGACATGGCGCAGATGGCGGTGAACGCGCACCAGTTCTTTGGGGAGATCTATACTGTCATCTAAATATGGTTCTGGTATAGCGACTGCTTTTGAATCCTCATCCATAGGACTACTCACCTGTGCGTGACCGCGAACGTGTGTTTATAGAAAATAAACGTATGAACAAATTAATACATATAGAGCTTACCAGATTGTTACGATACAGATTCGTCTCATAGATAACGATGCGGCTATTGGATGAATGTAGAGCAACGATGCAAACTCTTCACCTAAGATGAAGAGGCGAATAGTGCTACTGCAGAGAAGTCCAATGATCAGAATGTAATATAATTTGAAGTCAGTACGACCAGTAGGGTATTGGGTGGATATACATGTATGAAAAAAGCATATATATAAACATATCAATACCAAGGTTTTATTGTAGGGTACAATTCTCATCTGACTAGCGTATACACAGGTGGTACCTGCTTATTATCGAAACGATAACACTGATACTGAACGATGTCAAATTTCAGGGCCATGGGTATATTCGAAGCTGTATACGGGGGGATCTAACATGAACGACGACGAATAAAATTAGACCCAAAAAAGACTTCAATTATAGGGCAAGTGCGCATTTGAACAATGTCTATACGGAGATGAACGATGGGATAGTTTGATATGCTACTACCAAGGTAAACCAGAAAGACAACCAAGATATAGAATGATAGTGTATTACTACCAAAATAGTATTCGAATGACACTAATAAACATTAATCAAGGTTGTACAGGAATACCTCACACCAAAACATCGAACAATGCATATTTGCGTTCACATAACGGCGTATAAGCTTGTGAAAGGGATTGTCAATACAATAGCCAGCCATTCGACATGCATGGAAATGGGAATGAGAAAATACGGCAAAAGATCAGAAACACTCGTCCTGCATATAGATAAACCAGGCCCATCTACCATATCACTTCTGTAATTACAGTATAGAAGACGAGATCAATATAACAAACCAATAAACAAAAACACGTGAAACACTTGTGCAGGTAACAGCCTATGAGCTGGACAACTCTACCCACAAATCAAATGAACAAGCCAAGAGCACAGACAGATGTGCAACTGGATTTGCGATCCTCAACATACAAAATCCAGAAATTGTCTCATTTTCGGCCGTTCTGCTTGGAGGAACTCATTCATTGGCAACATGAAGGACTCCTTGTTCTGCGATAGTGAATTCGAATATGACACGGTTTATACCTTCTCCTTTTACTTGAACCTACTCACAGTAACATATCCGAATACTGGCGCACCCCAGACAGAGCCGGACCACCCTTTCAAAAAGCACGATCGCACGTCAACATGCGCTGAAAATGAAAGTTTCTATGCGCATACCGAGAATGACGACATGTTGGCTAAGGTCTGTATCGTTTTGGCTAGAGTGTCATATCGCGAGCAGCGCTGGGCTCTGGAGGTTCGTCTGCGAAAAATCATAAAAGCAAATGGTGCATGAGGCATTGCAGTGAATTGAATCGATGAGAAGAATGACAGAGGGATTGACAAGAGTGATACTGTAGAAGGTTCAACGACACGGGTTGAGATTGCAGTATTCGAACAAACTGTACATGCTATGTAATGGATCCAAAACACACTCACGCCAACGAGTGTACATATTCGAAGTAACTTGTCAATTATACCTAGACCCTAAAACCCTAAATATTGTGACAACCACAATCGCACACCAGGGAGAGGAAACTTGTAGCCACACACAAGCGATCAATATCTACTAAGCTTCCAGCAGGCTAGAGATCGGTTGGAACTCTACGGCTCAAATGAATGTGAGTGTCAAGTTGAGTGGAGTGACCATTCAACTAGAAGGCCCCACACCAAGCTCATTTGTAGCATTGGGCACCGACCCACATATTGATCCCCATGTCTAATACCCGCAAAAAAAGAACCCGAATGATGAGAACTCAACTCCAGTCAGCCAGATATGCGGCTCGCCGAAGGAAGAAAACAGACAGCTACCCGTTGAACTAAGTATTCAGATTGTTGCGAACGTTATGCATGAAGCGCGACGCACAACCCCTTTGCACGAATGATGTGCCAAGCACTAGTCGTCTAGCATGCAACATAGCTAACAGGTTGAACGAGCACCAGTCATCTGGCATGCAACATAGCTAACAGGTTGAACAAGCACCAGTCATCTAGCATGCAACATAGCTAACAGGGTGAACGAACACCAGTCATCTAGCATGCAACATAGCTAACAGGTTGAACGAGCACCAGTCATCTGGCATGCAACATAGCTAACAGGTTGAACAAGCACCAGTCATCTAGCATACAACACACCTAACAGGTTGAATAAGCTCGGATTCAGCAGCGCCGGGCAGAAGAAGCGCAGAAACAGGAAGGCAGTGAGTGATATGTAAGTGACATCGTCTTTCATTGGGTCTGGGCAGGCGGTTGAGGACATGACATGGCAGACGGACGGTGATGGGAAGATGAGACGCGTAGGCATAAACCGAAAGCCTTTACAAAGTGGAATCGCACTCAATGGTAGGGTAGATGGATGAAGAAAAGGTAACCGAAGATAACTAGGGCTGTGAATAATATTAGAAACGACAATGGGCTGTGAATGCGATCGCACATGTGGGGAGGCCGATCTGTGTGGGCGCATGCAGAGCTAACTAGACGACGCGACAGCGAATGATGCCAACACATGACACCTCATGGTAACTTTCCAGGAGTCTTCAATCTCTGGTAGATTGTGTAAGACTCACTGATAGTAGCGGATTGTGTAAAAGTTACTGATATTAAAAGCAGGAAGAAGAAATGTGAATTGGCGATGGGGTGCACAGGTCTTGAAAGCACGATCAAGTGTGAGTTGGAAACCTCTACACTTGCATCACAGACTACAACCCGCAAGGAGCATACACGGCGATTAAGAGCGAAGAGAAGATAGACACAGTATATTAACATATGCCAACAAATACCGAACATCCGATATCGAGTCACATGACAAACAAATACCACCGCGCATGGCCTAACAGCCCATACCAATGCCCCGTGTTTCGCTTTCAGCCAGGACACTCTCTCTGATCACCTGCATTGTCAATCGTATCTGCGCTGGGATCTAAACGTATCGAGGAACGAAATGAATGGGTCAGTGATTTGGCTGGTGTGGCTCGCCTATACATTGAAGTGTGGTAAGGTTGCAACCACACGCCCGATGGTGCACTCATTGATCTGCGAGTGACAACATGCTGCACTGCAAATGCGCTAACCCTTCTCGTACACTGTCATATATTTATCGAATCATATGTACAGTGCATTGCCATTCTGATTCTGCGCATGGGCATGCACACACCACCGACCTTCTTTTCGTCGTCGCATATATACGTGCCAATAGGGCCGTGCAGATCTCTCTGAGTGTACGGAAGTTCTGATCAACAAGCTGGTTCGTTTCCTCCTCGCTATACTTTTGTTCTGCATTCACACGTGTGGGGTCCATCTCGCACCGGTTCGCGTCCGATTTGCACACGTGGTAGATAACGGACAGAGCACTTGGGCGAGATACTCGTGACCGAATACCTTCATGGAGTAGTCTATACTTTTCGTCGTCTGCAGTGGAAAGCGTCGTTTTATATGCGTTTCAGCACTTGGTAGAGTATGGTGGCCATGCGAATACACCAACGAGCCTAGCAGAGTCTGAGCTTTGCACAGATACACTGAACACGCTGACACACCTGAACACCACACTCATTTACGAACGCACATCAGCACCAACATCCATCCTGCGAGCTGCACGCAACAGTCACGTACCAGACTATTGTGACGGAAGACTATTTTCATGTCGGGTGTATTGGCTATTTCGTCATCAACGAGACCCTTGATTATCCTTTGTGTGTTTTTTGTTTTATGAAGACGCGCATCAAAGCTTTTGAAAAGGTTCTCTCTGCTGCGTTACCTTCAGGTTCAAATACCTCAAGACGCAGAAATTATTCTGAGGAAAAAAATGGGAAAGTAGGTCGGAGTAATGATATTAGAGCTACAGCGATCATACTATATCAAAAGACTAATACAATACAATGTTGGTACATTTATTCTTCCAACCTCGTGCATGTAGAATCTATAGTCCAGGAACTCAAAACCTCGATACATACATATATAGTGAGACGTACGTGCTCAGGCTCATACGCGCGTGCTTGCCCGAGCCAACATACTCAAGTTTCAGCAAAAATCTGAACGAACATAATAAAGTAGACAATCATCCGATAGAGATACCTATTGCAACTCAAAAGCGTGTGGCGTGTATTCACTGAAACATACTTAACAGATCTACTGGAGAATACTCGTATAAAAATAAATTAAACAGATCTACCGGAGTAGACTCATTAAAAAATAAATTAAACAATTATACCGGGGTATACTCAGGATGGGAAGACAGTGCACTATGGCAGGTATAACGGATGCAGTGCAGCAACACTTACATCCATCACGTTATTGTGTAACATTTACAGGACAAGAAGAAGCTTGTAGCTCTAAATAGGATACAAGACAGTTAACTTACCGTACATAGTGCATTATAGAAGGGAACGTAGACGTCTTTGGCATGAATTATCTCTCGTGAGTATTTGTATTTGACCCGGATCTGCAAAATAGATTGGAGCGTAAGAGATAGCATGTAGATACCTGCGGCCAATGCATTACCCGTGAAATTCGATATAGCAGTAGAAACACAGTGAAATCGGCAGACGCAAACGATGTGCGTCAAAAACGCTTGACTTGCCACTTGAGCATGATCAGAGTCTGCGCATAGCAGAGTTTGTGAATTGGCCACCCCGTATGTGTGTCTGGTCTGAATGTTTGTCTGGTGTCGTCGATATGTGTGTCTATGTACAATGCAATCTATGTACAATGCACTCCTGTGCTCTCATCTAGCTTCTAATATGCCTTGATCTGAACTATCAGACTTAAATGAAGCTATGTGAGTGCCAATATCGCCTATGGTGACATACCCGACCAGCCGTTCCGCAGTTGAATGAGATGCGATTGCTGCATTCCTCATGCGCCGCTACACCGCAGCCAGAACATTTGGACATACGCACAGCCTCTGAAGGATTCGTGAGAAAGGAAGAGTACGCAATAATTTTTATCGGTTGAGAAAGCAAAAGATGCACGAAGAGAGAAAGTAATGTGAACATGATAGGAGCACGTGACTTAACGTTGACATGCCGTATACACACATGTACAATGTATATTCTTTATGCATACAATCGAGATGACTTTAAAAATATATATTCATGTATATATACACGTTATGTCGATGCACTACACCAAAAGTAGCAGCGCACTCGTACACAGCTATTTCTTCTGATTTGATGCACGATAAATCTGGCCCCGCCGAAACTCGCCCCAAAAGCTTCAAGATTGCAACAAGGAAAGATCAAATACATGATGCGCAAAATCAACATGCGTTTGTACGTCTATCATCATACAAAAGACCACAAACGATCCTGTAGAGCAAGATACTCTTTTCCAGTACATACGTTTTTGGCATACGCAGCACTTATTGTTTGAAGCTAACGTAGTGTCCGAGAAATCGTGTTTTTGCTGAGTAAATGAAAACAAAAAGAAACATACGTCGGGCAATCGTTAATGGGACTGTTCTAGACTGTGCGGGAAATGTGCACATACCCAGCAATCTTTCCGTCTCAGTACACGTGACAAACGCACAAACTGAAAGCCTCTGCATGGCTTGCGCACTTGAGGTACTGGTTCCGTGCAACGGAACAGAATCCTCGTTGACACAAAATATCACGAGTTCGATAAACACTCACGCAGCCCAGCCCCAAACAACATTGATATACACATGGAGACTAAAATTACTAGTAAAACCTCCACCGTCACGCGACCAATGTATAGCCAGATGTCATCAACGGTGAAGATAGGCCCGGCTTAACATGTATAACGTATTGGTTCCTATATGCACGCACTCAGCACCCATGCATGTCAATGTACAATAAAAAGGAACAGTAGAGCCCATACGCAGCAATATATCTTCTAACTAGATGCCCATTACAACCAGATACGTTTGACCGTACACACGTACACCAATGCGAGTTCCAAGCCATATATGGCTTTTGTGTGTATAAGTTGTGTGGAAGACATATAGACAACATGTTTATGTGCGCCAAAACATGGGTTAGAGATGTCAGCGAATCAGCGGATTTGCATGTGATTTATGTGCTCTTCTTTGTGATTGTAC
>LUCW03002332.1:0-10871 GCA_001586965.3 Sphaeroforma sirkka | reverse complement strand
TTTAAAAAATTATAGGCCTTCAGAGAGAGTACATCCTCCTATGCCCTTGGGACCCATCTACTTTGACCGTCCAGCCTCCTTTGAGATCTTGTTCTTTACTTGCATGGCTCCGGTCATCGTGCAGAGAGAAAGAAGCCACGCTTAAAAAGTGATGACACTGACATTGTTGACAGATTCTTGGTTTTCCATTCTTTTGAAATGGGACACATGAATGAGAGTGCATTACTGCATTTATAACTGCACATACACATGCTTTTAGCCTCGTTGTTTGCATTTTTAAACCGTTCACAGCTTTGATCAGGCCTATTCTGACTATATGCCCCACTGTCTGTTGATTGGTATCAAATACAACTAATAGTAATTTGTGATGTGTGACATACGACGTACATAGAGAACCATAAAAATTTTGATGTTTTCAGGTAGGTCCTCTAATGTTCATCCTGAAAATGATTTTCAACGCACCCCAGTTCCTTTGTTTTAAGGTGTGACCACTACGAAATTATATATCATTTTCCTTTTTTTTTTTTGAACTTGAACTTCTGCGGAGTAGATAGGGGACGGCATTATGCCAGAATATATTCATCCACGAAACCTTAGGAACCTCGGGAAGGTATTGGTATTAATGGTACAATATGAATGCAGCTCAAGCCTATGGCTGTAGTTTGAAACCGTATTCCGTTCCAGTGGAAGTAAGCGGATACTTGTGAACACAACAATGCCCTCAAATCACAAATGTGACTGTACACAAAAGTTGAAGGTAGGAAGGACCTCCGAACAATTGGTTATGTTGTGGATACGGTGCGTTGTTGGCTCTAGTAGGAATACATGGCACATATTCGTTGTGACTTAACCTATTGTGAGCTGGATTACGGTTGGATAGTGGTGCTGGGTGGGTCGATAATCGGGCCTCGGTTCCCATGCAAACAGAGATGCAATATTTTTATTGTTCTATATGAAGTATGATATTGAAGAAAAAAGAACAGTAAAACTTTTGTTTACTTTTTTACATAGAGGGAAGAGGCCGAGTGCATTTAAAAAAATACATACCTCAGTACCTTTTTTTTACCATCGAAACATTCACATTTATTTTTTTCTGTGAAATCTGAAATGTGAATCTGCGCTTGTGCTTTTTTTACATTCTCTCTCGCAGATGTAGTGTTGTCACCAATCAGGATGTATTTGTAAAACATTTGCAATTGTTTATGTATGTGTATTTATTCAACTACCTTTGATTAAGCGTGTAAACCTGATAATAGAAAGAATTGCTCGTCATCACAAGGGAGCACAAATCACGTTCATTCAGTTCAGATGCTTTCAAGTTGTACAGTATCTATATTAGAATGATATCAAACTAAATTGAAGTAGCAAGTATTAGACGTCCGCTGTGTATTTACCGAAGGCCAGATTGGCAATATGTCGAGTCTGTGGAGGGGCATCCGCTCCCTGTGAAGGTGTTATGCATTCTATGTCTTGGTGTAGAATTGTGGACTCTAGGTGGTTTCCAAGCGAATATTTACACGAGTGACAAGTCACTCCCATCACAGTCTACTGCGTCCATTGGCGGGGCCACGAACTCTGACTTGCAAATGCGTATTAGTCCCAGTTATAACGACCTACCTACTTTTGACCCGAATGCTCCTCTAGTACAGTGTCAGTTGAATAACGATGAGGTGATGGTGTGTGTGTACCAGACTTTGTGCTTTGACGGCGGTAAATACTATGCCGTAGTGGGTGAGACTGATGCGGACATACCGACCAATCTCGAGGGGATGGAAAAGTTCAAAGATGCGCAGTGCAGGCGACGGGGAATTTGGCCGACATATTTCCGAGACTGGTCGTTTAAATGTCTTCCAACGTCTAGAGAAACAGGTGACACCGATTAAAAAATTATATAAATATGGAGGGAAGAGTGTGGAGTTCATTAAACAGCACATCAGTCAAAAAGGTGGAGGTATAAGTTGGCTACCTGATCACTCTATGTACTTCCAACCGGCAGTGGATAATGCGTACTTGGCACTTATCTCGGTGCTGTCGTGGTGGAATATAGTGTGTGATATGATGAATGGAATCGATAGAGTGACATTCACTGGCAGCGTATTTGCTGAGACTCAGCAAAAAAATGCTTGTTTTCAATATTTCGGGTTCTGGTACGACGTGATGGCGCGGATTACATCGGTCTACTACAAGCACGACAAGCATACGGTCGCCACCTCATTGGGCATCTCTGGCACTGGCGGCGACGATCGAAATCTAACAAATATCACTTACGGCGGTGTTTTGGATAAATACAACGGTTTCCTGGTCGATGTGGAAAGCGTATGGCCTGAGGAGAAGGTGCAAAGGAGTTCGTCCGCATGCAGATCACAACGCGATCACACCACTCCGAAGCTCGTGTGTGGGCGACAGGCATTCACCATTGGCAGGCCCAATGTGCCAGTCACCGGTTCCGTCTCTAAGCAGCGCCTGCTGCGGTACGAGGTGTTCAAGCTGCACGGCGAGAAGACCGTTGATATGCAAAAGGACATAAAAGGCCCTGTCCAAGTGCTGATTGTCGATAGGGGCAAGGAGGGGCGGTGCTGGGCCGAGCCTACGGAGCTACGCAGAATTGCCGCAGAGAGTGCACACGTGGATGGTCTGCAAATTGAGGTGGAATACATTGAGAATCTGGGTACTTTGAGCGTGTACGAGCAGTTCGCCAAGTTTGCGCGTGCGCACGTGGTGTTGATGGCTCACGGTGCAGGTGCGGCCAACACGTACTTTATGAACACCAACTCGGCGTTTATAGAGGGCATACCTGTGGGGTGGAATTCACGAGCGTTTCGGGAATTGTATTCGAGTGGCGGGGGTTACTATCAGAGTATAGATGCGATCAAAACCAACCTGACTGTCGAGGCCAGTCTCGAAAAGCAGTATCAGACGGACATATGTCAGCAGAACCATAGAAGTTGGGAACGAACGCATTACTACCAAGCCCATGGTGATTGCTACCAGAGTTTTAAATATTGGCCGTTAAAGTTGGACGAGGCGGAGCTGAAAAAGACTTTACAACGGGCGTACAAGCATCTGAAGTACCTATAAATCCCATAGACATCTATAGTATCTGTGAAACCAATAAGCAACTAAAGTATTTGTCAAGCCAATTAGCATCTCCGGTATTGAAAGCTGGCGGTGTATACCCAGCCCTAAAGCTTACGATGCACGCCGATCAACGCAAGAGAACTTCTTACGCATTTGGGAACCGGAACGAAATGATAGACTATGATTTTTCCGAAGGAACTAGATGAAATTAGGTCAAGTGCGGGTGTGTCCTGTATGTCATCTTCTGCTCTTGAAGTCGCAATTAAGTCGCAATTGCAAAGGCTGAGGGTTCTGTTATTGAAGTCACAATTGCACCGTGGGAACGCGTGAGCTAATCCACTACGACTAATGCTTCGATTCGAGTGCCTCTACTAACGACAGATCCGGAGAATGTCGTTTAGAACGGACATGCAATGCACTAGTGGCATTGAGTCTGCGCACGAATAGTTTCCCTGCCAAATCAATACACTACTGAACACAACATAAAAGTTCACTAAAAAAGAGATAACTGGCTCAATGTACGCCACTTCCAGAGTCAGTGGAAACTGAAACAAATGAAGGCCACATGAAATATACATGTCATTCCCTGCACACCCCTTGGAAGATATGCTGATCTTACCGTTACTAACGACAAGTATTGAGTAGATACCAATGCGTGAAATAATTTAAAGACCAAAGGTGCGGATTAGAACGACAGATGAGTATCGTTAAGTCACGTTTTATTTATATATTCCCACCCTACGACATCGTTTTCTCCTCGGCCAGATTGAGTTCGGTTATGTAGTCCACTTGCTTGATAACATTGCGGAAACCGTCGCAGTCTTCATGCTCATTCTCCATGGAGATCTCGTCTAAATGACTTTGCATCTGTGTACATTTTAGATTTGGTTGTGGAAATACTTCATGAATGAGAAATGACCTTATTTTGGATATAGAAACCCATTTTGTTTACCCACATGATCGGTTGAAGAGTGTATCTGTACACATTCCATCCATTGAACCCCACATTCAGCATGATCCAACAAACTATTAAAATTCACCATAGAAATGTAGAGCTGTAATCCAAATGGCATTCACAATCGCTATTATCAATGGCTGTACTGTGTACTGAGCGGAATACAGCAGCAGATACGAGTGGTTCAATGTAGGTAGGGAAGAGGTAAGTTTCTCCTCAGCTCTGCAATCTATACTAGTCTCAAATATAAATTATATAGCACGTCAAGAAGTGTAGCACACCAGGCGAGAGCAGCCTGCACGGCAAGAGTATGTATATGCACAACAGAGCATCAGTCACACATACATATGTAAACAATCACACACTACACCCCGGATACCACAGATACCACAATACCATCGCACACACGTTCAACAACTAACCCTTCGATAACTTGCACCCGCATGACTGGAACTTAGAATAACGAACACAGCTCAGACACAGCTCAGACAGGAATAGCATACCAATGGCTGGACATGGCGCAGATGGCGGTGAACGCGCACCAGTTCTTTGGGGAGATCTATACTGTCATCTAAATATGGTTCTGGTATAGCGACTGCTTTTGAATCCTCATCCATAGGACTACTCACCTGTGCGTGACCGCGAACGTGTGTTTATAGAAAATAAACGTATGAACAAATTAATACATATAGAGCTTACCAGATTGTTACGATACAGATTCGTCTCATAGATAACGATGCGGCTATTGGATGAATGTAGAGCAACGATGCAAACTCTTCACCTAAGATGAAGAGGCGAATAGTGCTACTGCAGAGAAGTCCAATGATCAGAATGTAATATAATTTGAAGTCAGTACGACCAGTAGGGTATTGGGTGGATATACATGTATGAAAAAGCATATATATAAACATATCAATACCAAGGTTTTATTGTAGGGTACAATTCTCATCTGACTAGCGTATACACAGGTGGTACCTGCTTATTATCGAAACGATAACACTGATACTGAACGATGTCAAATTTCAGGGCCATGGGTATATTCGAAGCTGTATACGGGGGATTCTAACATGAACGACGACGAATAAAATTAGACCCAAAAAGACTTCAATTATAGGGCAAGTGCGCATTTGAACAATGTCTATACGGAGATGAACGATGGGATAGTTTGATATGCTACTACCAAGGTAAACCAGAAAGACAACCAAGATATAGAATGATAGTGTATTACTACCAAAAAATAGTATTCGAATGACACTAATAAACATTAATCAAGGTTGTACAGGAATACCTCACACCAAAACATCGAACAATGCATATTTGCGTTCACATAACGGCGTATAAGCTTGTGAAAGGGATTGTCAATACAATAGCCAGCCATTCGACATGCATGGAAATGGGAATGAGAAAATACGGCAAAAGATCAGAAACACTCGTCCTGCATATAGATAAACCAGGCCCATCTACCATATCACTTCTGTAATTACAGTATAGAAGACGAGATCAATATAACAAACCAATAAACAAAAACACGTGAAACACTTGTGCAGGTAACAGCCTATGAGCTGGACAACTCTACCCACAAATCAAATGAACAAGCCAAGAGCACAGACAGATGTGCAACTGGATTTGCGATCCTCAACATACAAAATCCAGAAATTGTCTCATTTTCGGCCGTTCTGCTTGGAGGAACTCATTCATTGGCAACATGAAGGACTCCTTGTTCTGCGATAGTGAATTCGAATATGACACGGTTTATACCTTCTCCTTTTACTTGAACCTACTCACAGTAACATATCCGAATACTGGCGCACCCCAGACAGAGCCGGACCACCCTTTCAAAAGCACGATCGCACGTCAACATGCGCTGAAAATGAAAGTTTCTATGCGCATACCGAGAATGACGACATGTTGGCTAAGGTCTGTATCGTTTTGGCTAGGAGTGTCATATCGCGAGCAGCGCTGGGCTCTGGAGGTTCGTCTGCGAAAAATCATAAAAGCAAATGGTGCATGAGGCATTGCAGTGAATTGAATCGATGAGAAGAATGACAGAGGGATTGACAAGAGTGATACTGTAGAAGGTTCAACGACACGGGTTGAGATTGCAGTATTCGAACAAACTGTACATGCTATGTAATGGATCCAAAACACACTCACGCCAACGAGTGTACATATTCGAAGTAACTTGTCAATTATACCTAGACCCTAAAACCCTAAATATTGTGACAACCACAATCGCACACCAGGGAGAGGAAACTTGTAGCCACACACAAGCGATCAATATCTACTAAGCTTCCAGCAGGCTAGAGATCGGTTGGAACTCTACGGCTCAAATGAATGTGAGTGTCAAGTTGAGTGGAGTGACCATTCAACTAGAAGGCCCCACACCAAGCTCATTTGTAGCATTGGGCACCGACCCACATATTGATCCCCATGTCTAATACCCGCAAAAAGAACCCGAATGATGAGAACTCAACTCCAGTCAGCCAGATATGCGGCTCGCCGAAGGAAGAAAACAGACAGCTACCCGTTGAACTAAGTATTCAGATTGTTGCGAACGTTATGCATGAAGCGCGACGCACAACCCCTTTGCACGAATGATGTGCCAAGCACTAGTCGTCTAGCATGCAACATAGCTAACAGGTTGAACGAGCACCAGTCATCTGGCATGCAACATAGCTAACAGGTTGAACAAGCACCAGTCATCTAGCATGCAACATAGCTAACAGGGTGAACGAACACCAGTCATCTAGCATGCAACATAGCTAACAGGTTGAACGAGCACCAGTCATCTGGCATGCAACATAGCTAACAGGTTGAACAAGCACCAGTCATCTAGCATACAACACACCTAACAGGTTGAATAAGCTCGGATTCAGCAGCGCCGGGCAGAAGAAGCGCAGAAACAGGAAGGCAGTGAGTGATATGTAAGTGACATCGTCTTTCATTGGGTCTGGGCAGGCGGTTGAGGACATGACATGGCAGACGGACGGTGATGGGAAGATGAGACGCGTAGGCATAAACCGAAAGCCTTTACAAAGTGGAATCGCACTCAATGGTGGTAGGGTAGATGGATGAAGAAAAGGTAACCGAAGATAACTAGGGCTGTGAATAATATTAGAAACGACAATGGGCTGTGAATGCGATCGCACATGTGGGGAGGCCGATCTGTGTGGGCGCATGCAGAGCTAACTAGACGACGCGACAGCGAATGATGCCAACACATGACACCTCATGGTAACTTTCCAGGGAGTCTTCAATCTCTCTGGTAGATTGTGTAAGACTCACTGATAGTAGCGGATTGTGTAAAAGTTACTGATATTAAAAGCAGGAAGAAATGTGAATTGGCGATGGGGTGCACAGGTCTTGAAAGCACGATCAAGTGTGAGTTGGAAACCTCTACACTTGCATCACAGACTACAACCCGCAAGGAGCATACACGGCGATTAAGAGCGAAGAGAAGATAGACACAGTATATTAACATATGCCAACAAATACCGAACATCCGATATCGAGTCACATGACAAACAAATACCACCGCGCATGGCCTAACAGCCCATACCAATGCCCCGTGTTTCGCTTTCAGCCAGGACACTCTCTCTGATCACCTGCATTGTCAATCGTATCTGCGCTGGGATCTAAACGTATCGAGGAACGAAATGAATGGGTCAGTGATTTGGCTGGTGTGGCTCGCCTATACATTGAAGTGTGGTAAGGTTGCAACCACACGCCCGATGGTGCACTCATTGATCTGCGAGTGACAACATGCTGCACTGCAAATGCGCTAACCCTTCTCGTACACTGTCATATATTTATCGAATCATATGTACAGTGCATTGCCATTCTGATTCTGCGCATGGGCATGCACACACCACCGACCTTCTTTTTCGTCGCATATATACGTGCCAATAGGGCCGTGCAGATCTCTCTGAGTGTACGGAAGTTCTGATCAACAAGCTGGTTCGTTTCCTCCTCGCTATACTTTTGTTCTGCATTCACACGTGTGGGGTCCATCTCGCACCGGTTCGCGTCCGATTTGCACACGTGGTAGATAACGGGACAGAGCACTTGGGCGAGATACTCGTGACCGAATACCTTCATGGAGTAGTCTATACTTTTCGTCGTCTGCAGTGGAAAGCGTCGTTTTATATGCGTTTCAGCACTTGGTAGAGTATGGTGGCCATGCGAATACACCAACGAGCCTAGCAGAGTCTGAGCTTTGCACAGATACACTGAACACGCTGACACACCTGAACACCACACTCATTTACGAACGCACATCAGCACCAACATCCATCCTGCGAGCTGCACGCAACAGTCACGTACCAGACTATTGTGACGGAAGACTATTTTCATGTCGGGTGTATTGGCTATTTCGTCATCAACGAGACCCTTGATTATCCTTTGTGTGTTTTTTTGTTTTATGAAGACGCGCATCAAAGCTTTTGAAAAGGCCTCTCTCTGCTGCGTTACCTTCAGGTTCAAATACCTCAAGACGCAGAAATTATTCTGAGGAAAAATGGGAAAGTAGGTCGGAGTAATGATATTAGAGCTACAGCGATCATACTATATCAAAAGACTAATACAATACAATGTTGGTACATTTATTCTTCCAACCTCGTGCATGTAGAATCTATAGTCCAGGAACTCAAAACCTCGATACATACATATATAATTGAGACGTACGTGCTCAGGCTCATACGCGCGTGCTTGCCCGAGCCAACATACTCAAGTTTCAGCAAAAATCTGAACGAACATAATAAAGTAGACAATCATCCGATAGAGATACCTATTGCAACTCAAAAGCGTGTGGCGTGTATTCACTGAAACATACTTAACAGATCTACTGGAGAATACTCGTATAAAAATAAATTAAACAGATCTACCGGAGTAGACTCATTAAAAAATAAATTAAACAATTATACCGGGGTATACTCAGGATGGGAAGACAGTGCACTATGGCAGGTATAACGGATGCAGTGCAGCAACACTTACATCCATCACGTTATTGTGTAACATTTACAGGACAAGAAGAAGCTTGTAGCTCTAAATAGGATACAAGACAGTTAACTTACCGTACATAGTGCATTATAGAAGGAACGTAGACGTCTTTGGCATGAATTATCTCTCGTGAGTATTTGTATTTGACCCGGATCTGCAAAATAGATTGGGCGTAAGAGATAGCATGTAGATACCTGCGGCCAATGCATTACCCGTGAAATTCGATATAGCAGTAGAAACACAGTGAAATCGGCAGACGCAAACGATGTGCGTCAAAAACGCTTGACTTGCCACTTGAGCATGATCAGAGTCTGCGCATAGCAGAGTTTGTGAATTGGCCACCCCGTATGTGTGTCTGGTCTGAATGTTTGTCTGGTGTCGTCGATATGTGTGTCTATGTACAATGCAATCTATGTACACAATGCACTCCTGTGCTCTCATCTAGCTTCTAATATGCCTTGATCTGAACTATCAGACTTAAATGAAGCTATGTGAGTGCCAATATCGCCTATGGTGACATACCCGACCAGCCGTTCCGCAGTTGAATGAGATGCGATTGCTGCATTCCTCATGCGCCGCTACACCGCAGCCAGAACATTTGGACATACGCACAGCCTCTGAAGGATTCGTGAGAAAGGAAGAGTACGCAATAATTTTTATCGGTTGAGAAAGCAAAAGATGCACGAAGAGAAAAGTAATGTGAACATGATAGAGCACGTGACTTAACGTTGACATGCCGTATACACACATGTACAATGTATATTCTTTATGCATACAATCGAGATGACTTTAAAAATATATATTCATGTATATATACACGTTATGTCGATGCACTACACCAAAAAGTAGCAGCGCACTCGTACACAGCTATTTCTTCTGATTTGATGCACGATAAATCTGGCCCCGCCGAAACTCGCCCCAAAAGCTTCAAGATTGCAACAAGGAAAGATCAAATACATGATGCGCAAAATCAACATGCGTTTGTACGTCTATCATCATACAAAAGACCACAAACGATCCTGTAGAGCAAGATACTCTTTTCCAGTACATACGTTTTTTGGCATACGCAGCACTTATTGTTTGAAGCTAACGTAGTGTCCGAGAAATCGTGTTTTTTGCTGAGTAAATGAAAACAAAAAGAAACATACGTCGGGCAATCGTTAATGGGACTGTTCTAGACTGTGCGGGAAATGTGCACATACCCAGCAATCTTTCCGTCTCAGTACACGTGACAAACGCACAAACTGAAAGCCTCTGCATGGCTTGCGCACTTGAGGTACTGGTTCCGTGCAACGGAACAGAATCCTCGTTGACACAAAATATCACGAGTTCGATAAACACTCACGCAGCCCAGCCCCAAACAACATTGATATACACATGGAGACTAAAATTACTAGTAAAACCTCCACCGTCACGCGACCAATGTATAGCCAGATGTCATCAACGGTGAAGATATAGGCCCGGCTTAACATGTATAACGTATTGGTTCCTATATGCACGCACTCAGCACCCATGCATGTCAATGTACAATAAAAGGAACAGTAGAGCCCATACGCAGCAATATATCTTCTAACTAGATGCCCATTACAACCAGATACGTTTGACCGTACACACGTACACCAATGCGAGTTCAAGCTATATGGCTTTTTTGTGTTGTGTATAAGTTGTGTGGAAGCATATAGACAACATGTTTATGTGCGCCAAAACATGGGTTAGAGATGTCAGCGAATTCGGATTTGCATGTGATTTATGTGCTCTTCTTTGTGATTGTACAGTTGGTTGCGACAAAAAATGTTCAATTATGTGTGTCATAAAAACTTTATTGTTATTAATATATACA
>LUCW03002331.1:85000-90000 GCA_001586965.3 Sphaeroforma sirkka | reverse complement strand
AATCGAATTTCACATCTACTATGCAACTGGTCGATGACTATACCGTGTTCGTGTTACAACTCTTGTTGCACGTTTCTTCCAACCACCTTAAGAAATAAAAATACTGGGCAGTGTCTCATGCCATTCCATTTTTATTTTGCGCATGGGAAATCTCGAACAGCACCATGGGTGTTTCAGGGAACGCCAGATGGCATACCACTCTATCGACAGCACAACGGAGAGCACAGTATGAATGTGAAAGTAGCACGAGAACACAACAATTTTGTTGTGATGATGTCTGCTGTGGCCTTTGCAACATTAACGGGATTGCTACTATTAGGAGCGAGCGTGCTTTTGTCCGTGTTTGCCTCATTGGCAGCAACAAGCTTGGTCATATACTTGCGAGTGAGCCGCTTAGAGACGAAGGATGGCACTGTACCAAACTACATGACTCATCAGGTACGATCCCGCTCCACCCTTGAACGAAGGTAGCCGGTCTTGGAAAACACTCCAGGGCTCGATATTCGACCATTATATAGAAGGGATATCATGAACGCACATCTACCACATGTTTCAGTTCAGCTTACACCACCAGGAAAGCCGCGAAGTATTTATACACATTCTTCCTCCCATGTAGGCGATGATGGCGGGTACGGAGCGAGTGGTATCGACACTTATTGACGGTAATGTGTTTGGATTTCAGACCGGTGGGTGTGAGATAGAGAAGATCAATGAATACGCCAGTGTCATGCGCTATGATTTGTTACCGGTTTGGTGCGGTCTAGGATACTCTGAGCCACGTGACATAGTTGTGATGCGCTATTGGCGCAAAGAAGGTATGGTGTCTAGAACATCTCTTTTGTTTTCAATGCAAAACAATCATTACAAGCACTATACTAATCCCGTTTCGATTTCCTTACTTCTTTCTGCACCAGAGGATGGCAGTTTTGTGATTTTGTTTCAGAGCACAACCTCTGCAAAGGCACCGCCTCGACCGGAGTTCATTCGGGCGTCTGTGCCCGTATCTGCCGTAGTGGTATATCCTGTCAAGCCAGAGCTTCGCAGTCAAAAGAACCCTCGGTGTATGGTAGGTTGCGGACTGGTTTTGGTGGATTCTTCTATAGCAATAACTCACACAAGGCCGCATCAGTCATTGAGTTAATAGAAGCGGTTAATATTATCGCCAGCATCATCCTTGTTCGGGAATTCAATATGTTCATCTTTATCGCACATGTCTACAAGACTAAGAAGTTTTCATGATAATACGATCCACAGGTCACTATGATTATTGGCTACGATCCGGGAAGCTGGGGTTCCATCATGGTGAATTATTTTCACTCCACTAGATATGTACTTCCGTTAATGAAAGCCCTCCGTCGACTCAAAGACAGCGTACAAGCGCCAGACTTTATCGATCCATCGATTACGATAGAACCACAAGCAAGTACGGATTCGACTGCCGAAATAGTGCCTAATATCGGTATGTCTACTATTCCATCCTCTACATGCACCGTCTGCTTCGTGAGAAATCACGGAAGGATGCTTTACGTACCAGTTCGCTGACGGAGGTATTCATTTTGATCTTGATCTTGTCTGTCAAACAGGTGTCGATAACAAGGGATTGGTTGTAGGGGTCAAGAAGTACCCCACCAGCTGTCAGCCGCACACATGGGCAGAGCCGGACGGTTCCCAGGTTAGTGGCTCTGGAACAACTTCCGAGGTGCCTTGTATTAATCGCTACACATCGAGTACGTTACTTATTCTATTCATCTTGAATTTTTATTTTAATATAGTTCAGTGTTCGAGGTCCTCACTATCTGAAGGACAAGGTGAAGATGACGGCGGACACTTCAGTATTTCATTTGGTATGTACACGAGCGGTGGGGAAATGCGACGATGTTTAATTTCTTTTCTTGATTCCTTCGGTTTTCATCGTTGTACCAAATACATCACATGACACTAATCATACTTTCTACGTCCGTACTTGTAGGTGGGCGTAGACCTGTTCAGTTTCGAGGATCCGGCAGAACGAATAAACCTTTCGTCTCGTTCAGATAGTTTGGTTAGAAAGGTGGAAAAGGAGGCTTTGGAAAACGGGACGAAGGTTCCCTTTACATTCATCGTAAATATGGTATGCCATATTATGCGCATTTTATGAGCCCATCAGTGTTGCGCTCGCGATTTCACCATTGTTTGCGGTACATTTGTCAACTGGTATCTTGCGTATCCCCCATCCAGATCATTCCATGCACAGACAACATAGCATTTGTGTGCTACTACCAACCAACTCATGCAAACTGGCGCGAAGAGAATTCAGAGTTCAAGGACCTCTTCAGTGACTTTGTAGACGGGGACGATGCATTCAGAAATAGCAGATTTAAGTTAATACCGAAGATCGTTGATGGGAGGTATGTACCAATCGATTCTGTAGATTTCTACCCATCAGCAGTCGTACTGCCTAGAGCGTGATATGTCATACTCGGTTCATTGTCAAGACATATGTATTATGTGTGGACAATAATTAGATTTAGACTCAGCTTGACTTCCATTTCTTTTGGATCTGGCAGCTACTTACTGCGGAAAGTTCTAGGAGCTAAACCAGCGATTATAGGGAACAAAGGGCTAACGAATCCATACTTTCGCGGAGAAAATTGGTTTGAGGTATGCTACTGCCATCTATGAAATCACATGGCGTCACGTCCAAAGCAAGCGACCGCAACTTTTTGAACAAAATTTTCAAAATGCAAACGTTAAAGAGTTATCGCTCCCTTTTTTGTTAACAGGTGGACATTGATGTCAATTCCGATTCTCACGCCCGAAACATCACTGGTATGGTAGTGGGTGCGACCAAATCGCTGGTGGTGGACATTGCGTTTATCATCGAGGCACAGGCCGAAGAAGAGCTACCTGAGCGCGTGTTGGGGACCGTTCGATTGAACCATTTGGACACTACTAAATCACTACGAGTTTCGAAGGGCCGAGGCGACGTGCTGCCCGACGACAAGAATATCCCAGGGTCTGTAACCTCGGGTGGCCTTTCGTTAAACGGTGGCGCCCGGCCATCTGACACGATGTCGTTGCACAGTGCTAATGATGGGGGTAAGAGCTCACAACAGACGCAGAAGGGGAGCACACCGTCGAGTGCAATTGCAGTGCCTAGTCCGATTGGCGAGCATGTCAAGGGCAAGCACCAACGCACAGCCAGCGCCACTTCACTGCGCAATATCATGGGAAAGAGAGCGGGGCGAAAATCACCTGAACCTTTAAGCCCGATGTTCGGACACCAGGGGGCCAGTTTGGGCGCTGGAGGCTTAGCAGGGGCGAGAGAAGAAACTCTCACAGTCCCTAGTCAGTAAACCAGTATTAGAATAAGACACAAAGCGAGTTTTCAAAGCAACTTGGGGAGGGGCATCAATCTTGTATCCATTTATATCCGAGATATAAATCTCGGTGAATCTGCTCGAATAACTTTATGTGGCTATAATTTACCGACCTTTACGGTGCTCGTAGCAAATTTGATATATATATATATATATATATATATATATTACTATTTTTGCATTCAGGAGTACATTTCGTGTTGCTTTATAATAAATCATGAGTATTCTAGTTGGTGTAAATAGTACTCGCGTCTTGCCAGGAGTGCGACTTGACCTGTCTTTGAAACATGTCAGTAACGGAGAATGAGAGAAGTGTATGAAGTCTTGGGTAGTGGATCCGTTGCATTCACTGTATACTACATACGATAAGCTGGATCAGATCTTTACATCATTATTCGTCTGTGGACTCGTGCATTCCACTTGGTATCGTATTTGGAAGTGTCCAATGGGATGTCCAAGATAAAATAATAGCTAAAAAAAAATACATATTTAGAATTTTAGAATTTAGACAAACGAGTTAATTTATAATACTTGATGGATTTTAGAGGGCTATGAATATTTACCGAAGTTATAGAACATCGAATTTCATATCACTGATATCAGAGCACTTCGAATATTGAAACGGTGTTTTGTTAGTTTCCTCGAACATGGGAGTTTTTCCCCTGGTGTGGACAAAGGTGGTATATGCCGTCCAAGTCACCTGTGCTGTGCAACTGGCTCTACTTCTGGTGACCGTACAACCTATAGAAGATCTATTTAAAACACCTGGATGGTTAGTGGTTCCCCATAACATGTAAATGGTCCACTTGTGAGTCAACTACAGGTCAGCTACAGAGATAAGAAACCCTGATATGAATTCTCCATGTAAAAAGTACACTGTTCGACTCATGTGCCATTTTGCATACGCATTTTTATTTCTGCTCAGGCAAATGTTTGACAGCATTGGTACTTGCGTTACCGCACACATTAATTGTTGATACTTATGCCTTGAATTTGGTTGAAGATAGCATCGTATATTGCAATACACAGAATCTCTGCACGCACGTTTTTTCATATATGATTAACATTCTTTATATCGACTCGTTAGTAGAAACGCGTACGCGTAAAATTGTACATATGCGTAATCACGTACTGAAGGATCCGTGTGACAGACAACACAGATGTGTATATTGATCGCCTGAACAAGACTCCGTATTGTAAAGTAGGTCTTGAGCTGTATGCAGCTGGAATAAAACACTTGGCATACACACACACACACACACACACATATATATATATATATAATCATATACATACATACATACATACATACATACACACACACACACACAATATATATATATATATATATATATATATATATATATATATATATATATATATATATATACATACACATGCACATCACACAACAATATATATATATAATCATATACATACATACATACATTCATACATACACATATCATCATTATATATATATATATATATATATATATATATATATATATATATACATATACACACATACACACACACACACACACACACACACACACATCAATATGTATATATATATATATATATATATATATATATATATATATATATATATGGATCAAGCTTATATATATATATATA
>LUCW03002331.1:65000-80000 GCA_001586965.3 Sphaeroforma sirkka | reverse complement strand
ATGCCATCCACCAGGCGATATCAAAATTATCGACCACACCTCGTAAGCTATTAAATATAGGATCAAGTGGCGGATACGCATAAATATTCACGTCCGCGCCTGTGTGTCCATTGGTGGTATATGCGGTATGTACTCGAGCATTCTGAATACAGTCTAAATCGATTGAAAAACTGCGCTGACCAGGTGAGGGCGCGTGGTCGGGCGAAATTGGTGGGAGCAGAGAGTACAGACATTCTAGATCTTCCTCTGTAAACTGAGACACCGGAATTCCCAGTGCTTCGCTTGCTAGTCCCGTAAGATACGCCATTGCCTCCTTGCGAGATTGCGGGTACTCTGACCACCGATGCGCTGCCAGCTGGGAGTAGACGGTGCTGAACGATGACTTCTGATTGGCCAGTGCAGCAACGTCGAATGTTTCCAATCCGTTGGCACCGATAGTCAACCCACCAGTTTCGTGATCGGATGTCGCCAGCAGTCGCAGTGAGAATGGCGAAGTGCTCGGAGCCTTTGTCTGTTTGTTGGTCACAGTCTCGGCTCGTGCATCCTGCTTTTGCACCCGGTCTTGGTCACACACTCGTTGTTTCAAGTAGGACCATACCTTCTCCCATTCCAGGACCTCTCTCGCAATTGTTGCACCATCATTTATATGGCCTGCCCAGTCTATCAGACTCGCCTCGAGCATAAGCGCATACGGCTTTCCCGAAGCTTTTGACATAGTCTCCAGTGCATTTACCGCACACTGTACCATTGTTAGCAGATCTGGGGCTGCACTCTCTCTGTCGCCATCGATACTGAACTTCATTGCACCGCCTGCGAATAGACCCAGCACTCTCTTACCGGCGTTGGGATCTGTCGCTAGTAGCTCCTTTTTATTGTAGACTATAGTGTACCCTTTCCCCTCAAAGTCTGGTATTAAGGAGGACCTATTATGTATGGCTTTAGTAGACGAGTAGTATGCCACGGGACGGTTCTCAAAGTAGTCCCTACCGCCTCCTAGCAGCACATCGGGCTCAAAATCTAAGGCCTGGTCAGCTATCAAATACTCATTGCCTCTATCGATGGTGTGCGCGTAGAATCCGGCTGGCGTTGCATGCGTGACACTACTTTTCACCACCAGCCCAATATGCATATTCTTCTGGTTCTTGATTGCACTAAATACCGGTGCAACATTGGTCAGATTCGGCAGAACACCAATCCAGTGATTGTTTGTGCGATGCCCTGTGGCCAGCGCTGATGCAGCCGCGGCTGAGTCTGTTATGTATGAATCGTACGAGCGCGTACGTTGTTGACCAATGAGGTCGCTGTCGAAACTTAGACTGGTGTTTGTGTACGTATTGTGGACATCCTCATTGTTGTCGTATTGCTTCAATATGCGTGCCAAAGTCGCGTACGACGGTCCCATACCATCTAAATCGGGTAAAAGAGAGAGAAAATGGAATAAGACGTTTCAATAAGTAGCGTGGACGGATTGTATATCAGTTGTGAACGTTTCGGTAACATACAATTAGCTGGACGAAAAGTGAACACACGAGTTTAAAAACACCAAGGTGAAACGAACGATTGGAGCGACCCGTCATACTTACCTGTAATACCGACTATCAGATTTGAAAGCGAGCCCGATGCGATAGGAACAGCGGGTGGTTGGCAGCCGGAGACCACGTATTTAATCTCCGTCGCTGTATTGGCAATCCCGAATAACAAGATACACACAATCGAAGTAAGTGATGCGGTCATCAACACCGAGAGGGCATAGCACAACAAAGTAGAGCTACAATACCTCGCCCCCTTCCGACTACTTCTAGCCTGTGTATCATCGATGTTGTATTGTCCTTCACAATCGTCTTCATCGTTTACTTGTTCACGTTCACAAGTGCTTCCAACTGACATTACAGTCGCATGGCGATTCGGATCCCCTCCAGAGAGAAGTGTTGCCATTTGCAGGCTTGTACCGTCACCTCCGAAGCAAGGTAGGTCATTATCAGCTTCCTCCCGTATCAGTGGACTGTAATCAGTTTTATCAGTATTGTTAGACTTGAACATAACTATACATGCATGCCCACCACTGTACAACAAGTGTACAACTTCGAACACGTACTGATGAATTTCTATTATTGTAGTCACGTCACTTGCGAGTCTTCAAAAAAAAAGTGCTGAGTTCCGAGTTCCGACTAATAGGAGTCCATCCCCCATCATGACATCATTGACATTCAGTAGGGTTTTGTACTTTTGTACCTTATGCCGATTCCCTTTTCGAATTAAAATGAAGGGGCGCCCTGGTCGTTTCTACTCTGATCACATTGGTCACTTTTAGCCAGTTAAAAAGATGCTATACTTTCAGAATAAAAGTATTTCAAAATCGGAAAAACAGAAAAGGTACTCCTGTATGTGCATGTTATCATAGCTACATACCAGCGTAAGCCGGTCAGACTTCAGTGCGTCACCAAGGTGATTCAGTACGAGTCTTACTGAGCTATTTTAGTATTTATATTTAATACATACGCCCGTCCCGACCATAGGCATAGGTCCATGCCCTTAGCTATTTTAGAGTAGTAGGTGGCTTCCGACAGAGGTTAGTATACAAACATTGTAAAACACTATTTGGCAACCGCGCAAGTATTGGACGGCAACTTGTACATGACCTATACCGCTTATTGGAAGTACGCATTCGCGCACAACGTCTGATTGTTACCATAGAGTGCCACGATGCTGTATGCGCTATTGGTCCATAGCCTCAACAGAAAATAGAGCTTATTTACGTGCGCAAAAGTGATGTTAACGATAACGGCATAAATACATATTGCTTATAAGTGCATAGATATACTTATTAATACAGACACAGGTATATCTGGTTTGCTAGAGGTGCATTAGAATATAATTACACAATTCGCGTCTCGATCATTGAATTTCAGTCGATCGTTGGTCTTAGAACCGTATATCTCTACTACAGAACCAAGTACTTTAAGTTAGTCGCTCCTTTGACAATAGTGACTACATGATCTAAGATATCTTCTGGACTATTCATTTAGTCTGCTACCTCCGTTACACAGCCAAACACAGTAATTTATTTCGAACACTAATTTCGACCAATAAGCATTAAAAATTATTTCGAACAATCGATATACAAACTCCCCGAGAAAAATGCTTTCTACACGCACGCAAGGTCAATCAGCTTGTGGTTCCATGAAGAACGTCTCTGCTTTCCATATATCTCTTGGTAATATCACCTCTGAATGCGAAGGTTTAGTTTCAGCACCCAAGAAGTATTGTGGTCTACAAAAGAACCTGACTCAAATACTTCGATTGACGTTTCCAAGTTTACATCCATACATACTACTTTGAGTGTACATCATACATCATCCGTGTATATATGCGAGGGTGTTGTCACACTACCCCTCCCCTCACCCCTCAGCAAAACACACTACATTGACGGACTATTATCCTAATATTCCAGAAAAGAATAGTAGTCCATATATAGTGTATATCGAGCGCCCCATATATACTGAATACAAATCATGACACCCACATGAAAGTCTATGTTGACCAAAAAGTGGGCATTCGAAGGACAATTTATCAGCTTTTACTATCGCAAAAGACTAATTTTGGTGGTGGCTTGGTCGGTATTATCATAAATCAAAAGCAAATGTAATGATAGCAAAATATTAAGCGTCCAAGAGCATGCATAGACAACATTTTTGTATACCAGTATTTCACTCCAAGTTATGACAAGGCTTAACAGGACAGTCCCCTTGACATTATATCCATCCCATGTCTCCAGAGTCCAGAATTCACAGAGTCCAGAATTCATAGGGTCGCATGGGTAACTTTATCATAGCCTCCCAGAGGTTCACTTGAGAATAACTTACCATCAGAATAGGGTCGCATGGGTAACTTGTATCATAGCCTCCCAGAGGTTCACTTGAGAATAACTTACCATCAGAATAGGGTCGCATGGGTAACTTGTATCATAGCCTCCCAGAGGTTCACTTGAGAATAACTTACCATCAGAACCCCCTTTTCGAGGTGGTACAGCCTAGTGGCCTACTGCTCAATTTTCAAAAGGCTATAAAAAAAAGTATACAACCAAAAAATCCTAAAAAAATAGCCTCCTAAAAAATAATCAAAAAAATAATCGCAGATATCAATGTATCATATAGCTTCTAAAAAAACCTCCCTATGGCGGAGAATGCCGGAGCCTGGCCTGGAACTCTCGAGTCAGGGACTTAAGGATTGGGCCCCGCAACTTATCTATTTATAGACACCTCTTTAAAATATCTAATAATTGTCCACACTTGTTCCATGAAGACACTTTCCACAATATGATACTCTCACTGAATAAAAATGGCTATAGTGAGTCTATAGTGGATAGTCTATTTTTTTAAAAATAAAACACAAATTGCATCATCGAGAATATTTTTGTCCCTACCTAATTTGGATAGTATTTCATTCGGAAAACAAAAATACCCCTCTGTTTCCAACTGTACACAGCAGGCCGAGCAGGGAGGCATTAATTTCAGCTGCAGGATATAGTGTTAAATCAGTTGTCACGTCTACCTTGCACGATTAAAGTCTGGTTGACATCAACACAGATAGGTTAATATTTGTTATACGCTCAGTATAGATAGACTTAGACAAGATGGCGTTGAGCAACCAGGAAGTGAACAAGCAAATCCAGCATATGGTAGGTGGTGTGAGCAAATCGATAAGTTAGCCTTAGGTTAAATTTGTATTTATCAACCGACTTGAGCATTCTCAATCACATATATCAATTGTCTTGTGAAGTTTATCTGTAAGTTTTATCGCTAACGAGAGCGTTCAATCTGTATTTATTATTGTTCGTTGGAGGTATTCGGGAGAAGATTGCAGAGCTCAGAATAGTATTTTATCGTCAGTTCGTATCCATACAGTCACAGTATGAATTTTGCTTCGATATATTGTTGGTTTAACAATGTACATGAATATAGAAAAGATTACGGGTTCTTTTCTATTGAATTTAATATCTCGACGTGGTTCGTATCCCATTGTACTGGCGTCCCGTCACTCTGGGTGTCGTGCGAAAAATAATACAGCCCGCTGTTATCACGGCGCTGGTTTGTATATGTTCTCGTCAAGTGCAAAATATACATTTGAAATGCGATATAGCCTCCGTTTCATCAAGCTTGCGTTTGCGTCTCTGTTACTGTCGATTCGAAGTTTCTGGTTCGGTTACACCCACAATACAACAAGCTAGACGCGAGTCAAATGGCAATATTGTACACAGGCAGGCACATGGTACACTTGTACACTTGCACACATGTGTACACTTGCACGCACATTGTACACACATGCACGATACTAAGCTCACAAACCAACGAGAGTTATTAGGGTGCTAATGAGAACAAAGTATTCGCTCGAAAAGTTGGACGAACAACCCACTTGTCTAGTGTGGTGTTTGCCTAGATAGAGTGATTTTGTTTTGCGAGTTTGCACAGCTGGTGGAGAGTGTCGACTATGCATGTGGTGTGTTCGTGTACTACAATTATATATCAGTAACATATGTAACACTGTAATGAATTATGTTTATACTGATCATACACTTGTACCCTGTAGTACCTTAAAGTTTGTATGTATGTCCTTAACCTGGCTACATCCTTCAACATCTCGTTGTAGTGTGATATACTGATACTGCAATGATATTGGAGTCTGTCGAAGTCGCGCGTGTATCTCAAGCCAGACTTATTACACTCTCTAACCCTGTAGGTGAGCTTTATCGAGCAAGAAGCCGCTGAAAAGGCTAACGAAATCCTCGTAAAGGCGGAGGAAGAATTCAACATTGAGAAGGGACGCATTGTGCAGCAGGAGAAGCTCAAGGTTATGTCGCAGTACGAGCGCAAGGAAAAACAGGTAGACACACAGCGCAAGATTGTATACTCCAACCAACTGAACAAATCACGTCTGCAGATCCTGCAGGCGCGTGAGAACCACGTGAACAACCTGCTAGAGGAAGCCAAGAAGAGTCTTGCGGATATTGGTAACGACCAGGGCAAGTACGGCGACGTGTTGAAGGGACTGATACTTGAGGCCTGCTACACCCTCACCGAGCCCACAGTCTTAGTCAGGACACGCGAGGCCGACAAGGCGCTGGTGGAGAAGCAGCTGGATGGCGTTAAGAAGGAGTACGAGGAGCGAACCAAGCTGTCGCTCGAACTGAAGATTCCTGACGAGTACATTCCATCCGATAGCGCCGGTGGTGTGATTGTGTCCAACGGAAACGGGCGCATCACCGTCGACCAGACACTCGAGGAGAGATTGGCGTACATTGGTGAGAGGACTCTACCAGCCATCCGTACAATGTTGTATGGCTTATCCGAGGGACGAATTTTCTTCGATTAGAGCGTTGTGTGAATGGCCTGTGCGTCTGAAGTCTGTGTGAAGTGTATAGGGTATACCGGTTGCGGTTGTGGTGGTGGTGGTGGCTGCTGTGCGCATTCTTCAATGGGGTTTGGGAACGCTTTATCCGCGAGTGAAGGCAGACTGTGCCTCCATGTGCAGTGACTGAATATCTGATGCGGAGTTTTACCTGCTCTAGAGCGTAGCGTATCGGGGATCATTGCTCGAGAAGAGATAGGAGAGGGCAGAGGCGTAACTATTGATAGATTATCAGTGCTTTGCCCCATCGAAACAACCCCGGCTGTATACGCGCAGTAGGCCGATACCAGTGCGATGAAGGCAGATAGGTGATGTATACGTGGGTTAGAATTGTAAGTGAATATATGACGACAAAGAGGGGGGTGCATGCAAATAAATTGATGCAATGAAGAAGAGCTGACGATAGTCACAGGTTTGTACACGAATCCATGGATACAGTTTGTGAATCATAGCCTCAGATATGGAAGCAAATATATATATATATATATATAAATATATACAAATGTATATATATATACATATATACATTCATATACATAAATATACATACATATACATGAAAATATACATATACATATACATATACATACATATATATATATACAAATACATATGCATATAATTTATACAAATACTTTATACATATGCCATTACATATACATATATATATATATATATATATATATGTATGTATGCATGTATGTATGTATGTATTATTTATATATCATATAAAATATATATATATTATATAAATATATATATATATATTTGTTTGTTTGTTTATTTTACATTACATAATAATAATATATATATATAATATATATGTATACATTATATATATATATAAACCGCGCACTGTTATTTGTCGTTTGGTTGATTGTTGAAGCTGTTTTACAGTGGATGTACTGCCCAGTAGCGATAACACCCTATTTAACTGCTACGTATATATATATAACATAATATGGATATATATATATATGATAGATATTTTTATATATATATGTATGTATATAATATATATATATATATATGTATATATATATATATATATATATATATATAAAAATATAATATATAATATATATACACACACATCATACATATTATATATATACATATATATATATATAATATACACTACACA
Organism: Sphaeroforma sirkka; assembly: GCA_001586965.3. Taxonomy (NCBI): domain Eukaryota; class Ichthyosporea; order Ichthyophonida; genus Sphaeroforma; species Sphaeroforma sirkka. The sequence continues at coordinate 72,451 of LUCW03002331.1, read as the reverse complement.
CACACACACACACACACACATCATATATGTATATATATATATATATATATATATATATATATATATATATATGTTGTATTTATATATATATACATATGCATATATATATATATATATATATAATATTATATATGTATATATATATATTTACATGTATATATTATAAATATATATATATATATATATAAATATTTATATATATATCAGTTTTAATATGATTAATATTTGTGTATTACTTGCACTGATTTCCTATTGGACACAAAAGATTGGAATCCGAGTGGTATTTAAATATCGTATTTGTTTGTATCCTCATAGTGTTGAGTAAAGTCAATTCATACAATTTTTAGTTCAAAAGAGTGCAGTTTTGATTTCCGGCCTTCAGTTATGAATGAACTCTAAAGTACAAGTATGGATGCTCGAAAGTATAGCATAAATCGGTTCATTCATCACGTTATTAAATTTGTGGATGTTTTATTTGAACCTGTGTATTTGCACAGGTATGTATACACGTTCGAGGATACAGTAGATTAGAGCTGCGTTTCACTTTCGACTTCAAATATACCGTTTATTCGATTTTCTTCACTTCAACAAGTCGCTGTACATTTATCTTTGGATATATTTGTGCCATTTGACATGTTAGCAACTCAGAACACCAACAAGCCGCCATATACCCTCAGCCAAGCCTCTCACTTCATGGCCATCATCGTGAGGAGCTTCGGTGCGCTATCCTTTTTACGTCTATAAGCTACAACGCGCTCGGATTTTATTTGCACCGAGCTTCGCGATTCCTATATGTAAATAATATCCAAAGCGTGATCGTAAAACATCAAAGCCACTCGTACAAATTTGCTTACCTCGATGGGGATTAGCGATGCGGTTCGTGTCGTTGGCAAGATCAACTTGGTGTGTTTACTGCTAGCCTAACTCAATATCGACAGATCTACCAAATGCTCATGACCAATTAGTGCTCTGGCGCCCTTACCTCTTATCAAAAGTCACACAAAACTATGCTGATATCATAGGCTATTTCAAATACTGTCGATTAATAACATACGAATACTGACATATCAGGCCCGACTATAGGAAGTTTCCGCTGCCCCACTCACAACGTGTTGTGTCGAGGCAGCTAAAATGATTTCAGTGACGTCTGTCCAGATGTGTAGCTCCATCAGCACGTGTATTGAGGCTGGTCATATCACCCAATTGCGATTTTCGATAAAATCAATCTTAGCTGAGATTATGGCTTAAACATTTACTGATTTAAGTGCCAGCTATTAGCTGTACCCGCCAACGTAGGGCACTTTGATGCACATTCGTTTCTAATTCCAGAAATCCGTTCCATATCACACTGCGTACAACAACACTGGTAGGTGTTTTCTTCTAAACGTCCTTTTGAAGAACAATGTCAACCTTTTCAAGAACGTTACTTCAATTCGAGCGCACGAAAAGCTGCACCACCCAAGAAATTCTAACGTCGAACAAGGACCGGAAACCATCATGAATAGGAATTGGGCTTAGGTAGATGTGGTGCACACTATGTGGTACTTGTGATGACATACACCATTTACGGACTGAAATATTATTATTACCTCAGCTCACCAACAATATGATGTACTTGATATTGTAAAAATGACAAAAAAATACCGACTGGTGTGTATCTATATTTTCAGTTGAGTATGTAACGTTTGACTTGACAACGTTGACCCTTCCTTGTTGATGGTCCCTCACGAAACTACACGACGTTAAGAACTAATTGCAAGTATGGCTTATACAAGGACTTACCGGAAATAGCTACGGCGCTGCTGTTAACTTAACACTGGGTAATAGATCAGGTCAAATTTGATTCTACTTTTCGCAAATGAAGAGTGGTCTAAGACATCTTTCATTATTAAACTATCACCCCAATATAGCCTTTTTTTACCAAACATGATAGTGACTATCTTTACTATGACAGGTACAAAAGCAATATACCGACTTGAGCTATACGAGTCACATAGGCGGTACTTCTCTTTTTCACGCTTTAAGTTAAGAAGCATCGATTGATAGGGGACGCAGAAGGATTGCGAATGATACCTTTCTACTTTCAACAAGATAAAAACACCGAGGCCTAAGTCTGTTTTGCAAGAAGCGAGCCTGCAGACGCCCACAGCCTACATGATACATTTGAATAGTACAGTGTGCAAAATAATCATTCCCCTATCCCAGCCCAAGAACCCACAAGAACCGCGTACGATTCAAAAGAGAATTTTCGAGCTTTTTTTCATTCTTTTATTCGGCATAAAGTGCTTTCGTTATTCGTCGATTAACTTGTCTATACCAGACATATATCCTGGAGAAACATTCTCAAACCCAGGAGGTGGCAAAGCCGGGGAGGAACCGTCTCTCACGGCACCTCGTATATCTGAAAAAGTAGTTGTGCTATGGTTAGTAAAACAAGACTCATACACTGATATGATTATTGCACGCTCACTTCACATCCATCCATCCATCCATACAAACACACACACATACACACATATATATAATATAATATACATCCATACACACACATATACACACACACACACACACACACACATACTCATCACATAAGCTGTATACAATAAAATGAGAACAAAAAGATTCTGCTGGCTGAAAGGCAAAGTAGACGTACAGATTGCTAAATCTACCAAACTTCTAAACTATCATACCGAAGTCGTTCCGATGATCTTCTGACGCTGGCCAGCCGCCATCGCCACCAATTCCCGTCTGCTTATTCGACTGATCTGACGGAAAGTACGACCCTCCCCATGACATACCAAACGCTTGCTGCGATTGGTGTTGGGGGACAAAACGTGAGTCGTTCACATCGCCGCCGTACTGCTGATTTATACCAGACGGATCCGCACCCCACACACCTCCCATGGGCTTAGCCCGAGAGTCGTACAGGTGTTGCTGTGGGTGTCGATGTTGGTGATGGTGTTGTTGTTGTGGGTGTAGCCCAGGTGGCATATTCAGTCCCAAGGGACCGTTCCCAGGGTTATCGAAGAGATTGCCTCTCTGTTGCCGTCCAGATAGTTGTGGGGGTGGTGGAGGTTGGCCGAACCCGGGCGGCGGCCTGTGTTGGGGCTGTTGCCGTCTGTTGTGGTGCTGAGGCGGTTCGTTGCTCTCGTTCCATATCCCACCGCTGTTACTAATGTTGTCGCTGGGCCACCCGTCGCCAGACTTTGCACCGTTGATACCATAGTCTCCAATCTTGCTGCTAAGTTGTTGTTGTTGTTGTTGCTGCTGTTGGTGATGTTGCTGTTGTGATTGTTGCTGCTGCTGCAGGTGCAGACCAGCACCTGGCCTATGGAACATCTCACGATTCTCCTGGCGACCAAACGATAGATGCATATTGAGCCCCTGGCTATCTTGCATCATTGACACACCGGGAGGAGGCGGAGGGAAACTTCCGGAGTTATTGAATCCAATATTATTATTGCTTCTATGCGTATTGGAGTTTATACCACCGGGAGAGTAGTTGTGATCGTACATGCGGCTTATCTGCTCGTCGTTGTTCTGTATTTGCCTGGATGGGATAGCGTGCTGAAGCCCGGGCGGTGGGGGTGGGGGCGCCTGTTGTTGTGACTGTGAGTGCTGACTAATACTATCAGGCTGTGTTGGCCTGTTTCCGTAACTTGTTTGAGGTTGGCGTTGATGTATATGCTGTGCGTGCCCTTGGCGCGGCAAACCGGAAGTGGGCGGTTGGTCAAATCCTCGGCTCGAGCTCGACGGTGGTGGTGGCAGACTCGACGTCGTACCGGAACTTCCTCGAATGTCAAAGTGGGAGTCCTGTGTGGAGAGGAAGGATTGGTGAAGCTCGCCTCGGTTATTGTGTAGGAGGGAGGAATAAGGCGAATCGCTCATGCCCCATGTAGAATTGTTTAAGCTGTGCTGCGTGTTGGGTAACGAGCTCTGGCCAGGACCATCGAATCCGTTGTCCCACATGGATTGGCCTCGCAGATGCGGTGTTCCTATTTCCAGCGGTTGCGGTTGGTCAATCGGATCGCTGGATAAGCCTCCTCTCTGTGTTTGTTGTGCGCTTTGTTCCTGGAAGTGAAAAAAAAAAAACAAGTGTAGAAATAATCAATTATATAAACAGAGATACATTATTTCTCAAGACTAACATTTCTGTTAAGCAATAAAACAGCACAAGATGAAGGAAGTATTGGAAAGTGTGATATACCAAACTCACCGGATTGCCGACGGAGAACGAGATGTTGACCCCCGGGAACAGTGAACGCAGGTTATCCTGCCACTGCCGGGCATTACCCGTGCCGTGTGCCTGACTTCCATTTTCAGGCGTAGTTGCCCCAAAACCACTCATTTCGGACACACCACCCAAAGCCAATCCAGGTGGCGCCGAAACCCCACTGCCACCACTGCTTCTCTCACCAAGACTCGAGGAAAAGCGCAGCGCATCCGCTCCTAATCCCGAGGGTGTCATTCGCTTATCGTCATCCCAGTTTGCAGCGGAGAATTTGCTTTCAGTGAGATCACTAGCACTGGCTACAGGGCCCGTTAAGCTGCTTTGGTTCTTTGGACGAGCAACCTCGTGATCTAGACCGAAATCCGTCAAACTGCCAAAGCTTGTAGGCGCGGTCTCGTCTCGCATGTCACCCAATCCCGGGGGAGCACCAAGGCCACGTGGAGGCAATCCAAACGCCTGTAATATGGGAGCATGCAATGTTTAGAAAAATATAATCAATGTTGCGTGAAAGGGAGCAAGAGTGGAGGAGCGTCACCTACACTACGTAAGATGGCGGTTACCTAGATGTACTTGAACAGCAACAGACCCAGAAGTTATTCTGCAACGGCGTTCACTATTGAATTGTACAAACATATCCCCTCCTCCCCCCAACAAAATACACAGCGTAAGAAGACGTACCGAAGTGCCATTCTTAGAATCACTCAAGGACATCGAACTGAAGAACGACGACGCAAACTCGCCCCCTTCGTCTTCGTCGCGATTACCGAATGCAAACCTCGATCCGCCTCCGCCTATCGATGACGAACTCAAACTGCCTGGGGCGCTACCAATATCTCCTGGGCGATGGCTTGTAGTGCCAGCATCACTCGCTTCGCTATCTGCATCTGGTGTCCCAGGCATCCGCACTAAACCAGGTGGCCCTTGTCCGATAATAGGTCCGACGCCCGAGTGCGAAAACATGGACGAGTTATTATCTGAAATACCGGGCAGTGCCGAGTATGTGTGCTTGAGCTCAGCATGTTCAGCCGAGAACAGTCCAGGAGGTGCCGTCTCACTGGTAGACCCAACCAACGGTGCTTTCCTTTGAACGTCACTCTCCCCTGTTTCCACCGCAGAAGCGGGTTGGCTGTTGCTGACATTCGTATTCTTCTCAGTCTTCACAGGAGTGGCCGTGGTTTCAGCTTTCTTCTTTCCGGCTGAGGGCGATTTTAGTTTCTCTGAGGTCGCCGGTTCGTCTCTATCGGGCTTTCTCGCCGTGCGCGTCTCTATCGATTGCGTTGTTGATACCGAGGTGGTACTCGAAATGGAAACCTCGGCCAGAGCCACCGCGGGTGACGTTGGTACAGACACTGGCGAAGCTGGGCGAGCCTTGGACGTGGCGGCAGATTTGCGGCCTGTACTGCTGGTTGTCTTGTTGGTCGCCTTGACTTCAGCCGCTTTAGTCCCTGGGCAACTCGCGTTCGCCTCAGTGCTGACAGTGGCGGGTCCGTTGGTACTGTGGGGATTGTCGCCATCTCTCTCATCCCAGTTGTCGGGTATAGGATCCTCGACTGATTGTGGGGGTGTACTTGGTGCCTGCGCTCCGCTAGCGGGTGGACTAATTGCAGAAACCTGCTTTGCGTTCTTGGGTATCCTAGGCGACTTCCTGTTCATGTGCACAGAGGTGGGCTGTTGGGTAGTGACGGGGGTACTCGCAGCACTTCCCGTTTCGCCCTGGTTCCATGTGGCGTCTTTACTCGCCCCCGGCCATTGTGTAGTTGCCTGAATAGTAACACGTCAAGAAGGGTACGGAATGCCGCGCATGAGCAAAGCAGGCCCGAAGAAGCAATCGCGGCCGATATTCTTGTTCACTGTTCTGGCCGTAGTTGAAATGACATTTTCCGCAAAGCAAAACAAAACAACAGCAACCACCTAGACGAAAGTCTCTTGAATAACCTTGCACATGTCATGTAGCGCGTATCGCACATACCTTCCGAGCACTGTTACCATGGGGAGGTGTGACGTAATCATCACTCGGATGAGCAATTTCTTTCATCAAGCTCAGCGCGGGCGCAGGCATCGACCCGGGATGACTTATGTGAGCACTAGTCGCTGGTTTCTTGGCCCTGAGATTTAAAGGGAGAGAATGGCATATCAGAAAGGTACAGCAATACAATTAAGAGCCCCGGCTGGATACGACTCGAGATTGAAAATGAATACAAAAGCTCACAGACTGCCCACAACAAACGGATGTCCCAAAGCATTGGTGTCTTATTTGCTAAGGTGTGATTGCTTGATTCGATTCCCCAGAAATCACGTCACTCTCCATTCATAGGAATGACAGCACAGAGCCCACATAAACAGTAGGCGTACACGGGACAATCAGCAAGCCTACATGTAAGGAATATTGCACCAAGAGCTACAATTCACGCACCAGGATGCATTAGCGGGTAACGCAGACGCATTGGGATTCCTTGGCTTCGTAGAGACAACTTTCTTCACCACAGCACCGTTCTGCACCGGAGTAGCAACACGAGTAGGACTGGGAGATCGGCTGTGATCATAATCTGATCGCTGCGGAAATCCCTTCCTGTTATACAAACGTGCAATATGAGCTAATTTAGTAAGCGAACGGGTACATTAAATGAGGTACTCTAAAGAAAACGTAAAAAGAGATGCGCGTACATAGAAGTACACCTACACTTACACACATACACATGAACAGACAGGTATATACATATACATATACATACATACAAACACATCTATATGCATATATATGAAATAGATATATTCACATAGACGCACACACAGTTGTACATATACATACATACACACACATCTATATACATATATATGAAATAGATACATTCACATTGACGCACACACAGTTATACATATACATACATACACACATCTATATATATATATCTGTATGCGAGTATGTATGTATTGATATATATATGCGTATATGCATACACACATATATATATATATATATACGGGTGCACGTTCCCGCATGTATATACATAAATATACATATTTATGAAATAAATACATTCACATTGACGCCCACACTTGTACATATACATACACACACATCTTGAAATATGGATATCTGTACGTGTATGTTGTATTAATAAATTTATGCGTATATGTGTATATGCGTATATATATATATATACATATACGAGTGCACGTTCCCACATGTATATACATAATACATATCATTTAATATAGA
>LUCW03002331.1:42500-60000 GCA_001586965.3 Sphaeroforma sirkka | reverse complement strand
TATATGCATATGCATATGTATATGTATATGTATATGTACATGTATATATATATATATATATATAGATGCATATGTATGTGTATATACATGTGTGCGCATTATTACACATTATTACCACTATCATAAATCTGGACTCAAAATATCTTTAATGCGGACACCCAATATTACATCCCCATACTAGTTCGCAATAAAGTAGGGGTTTCGCTATCTTGGGATGGCGTCATCGTCGGCGAGTAACCCGCAGAAGGGGAAGGATTGTTCACCCGACAGGCCTGCTGATCTAGACAACAATGACAGTGACGATGACATAAATGCGTGTGTGTTAAATATAGATAATAACGCTTCGCTGGACGATAGCGTTGCCCAAGCGGCCAGTGTATCTGATACACAACCACAAACTGTATCGGATGAGCATGACAATGATACCACTAATAGCAACGGCATGGCCACTAGCCTGGTAGGTCTGGTGGTACATGTGTGTTTTATATTGCATTGTCATGTTCTAATCCCCTTTTGATCGAGATTTCTTCTACAAATCGTGGTGGTGTACGTTTGTTATGACTGTGTGTTTCCGATACAGTCTTTGTTGAGCAAACAAGAACTCAGTATTCGCAAACAGTGCGGTAGAGACCATGTAGAATAAATCCTTCATTCCTGATTGCCTGTTACATGGCCTGTTTTCTCACCCTTATTGTCTTTGAAGTGCTTTCATCTTTGTACAGTATATATATTGCTTGCAGTAGTTCGATCGTTGCCTGATCCTGATTGTCGTGTGTTTACGGTAGTATTGTTGATTGTTGTCTGGTAACATAGTGCGTTCTTCGTTGGATGCAATTTTGGTACACACCAAACATAGTTTTCAATTTTCGGCGTGCTGTCGAGTCATATTCTTTGTTATTCCGTGGCTTGTTTGTATCGAGACCTCAGTTATGTAGGGCGTGTAAGCATCTTCTGTACTGGGAGTATTAGTGCGTTTACGCATAATTTCTGTTTTCACGTCTGCCTTGTATATCTTTTGATAACGTGTCTCGTGCTGTAAATGTTTTAATCGTTGGTTGCAGTTATATTATACAAAGTATAGTCGTTGTTCTTCAGCTGTCGGATTCTTCGTTTTAATTAATGCATGGCTTGTCAAAATATTGGCTCCAGCGTTGTTTAGCCTTGATTCATCGTCTAACGCGGCTCAACATCGCCAACACGAATGAGATATCAGTGTGTTCGTGAGTGTTGCCTGTGATGGTAATGTGCTTTGTTTAGCCCTTGGCTACTTCTTGTTAGTTGTCCATCCCACGTATGCCTTTTCTGTTTAGGTAGTTTCTTGTTTATATCGATCGAAGGTTGGATTGTTACTATTTCTAGCAATTGTTTTAGTGGATTTTAAACGTTGGTTTCTATTTCTCACGTTTCGTTTGGACTTCTATTATTATATTCAGGGTATCGCTACATCGTCACTTGCTATGTTTTACCTTTAGTGAGTCTCCGTATCGAAAATGTCAACATTACCGATCTTCATGCTGTACTCCAGCTCATATGAACGTTTGATTGTGTTGTGGTATATCTGTTGACTTTGAATCAAACGATGTGCGCTCGTCCGTTAGGAGTACTACCAGCTCAGAACTTGAGGCATCTATTGTCGTTTTGCCAATTTGCTGGTGAACTCTCGTGGTATAGCTTGCAGTGTATGCGTGAATTCGCTCACGTGTATGTATGGTGACCAATGTTTTAAATACTCAAGCTACTTATTTTAAATATGGAACGCACGTTATCAATCTGTCTGCGGTATGTTGTTTGTCCACCCAATGCAATTGTCAATGCGCTAGTTCTAAGTAGTTCTTCTATCAACATTTGATGGCTGAATTCTTCGCAGGCTGCGCCATCAACCCAGCCCTTGACACGTGCGTCGTCGTTCGTTTCGCTAGGCACTATGGTGACTACAGGTGTAGGCGCGGAAACACCCGCCACCCAAGTCCGAAGCAATGCCGTCGAGCACGCGCGCAGAAGTTATTTTGTCAAGTAAGGTTCTTGGCCGGGTTTTCTTATCGAGTATATGATGTGCTGAGTTTTGCTTAATATATGCGGTTGCAGACTGTTTATATGCGCGACTATGGGCTGGGTTGTGCTGCTGTTGATTAATCGTGGTCAAATTATATCCTTCTGCACTCTTGATACCTGGTGGGGTGGCGTGTTGCATTTCCTTGGGCTGTGCACGACCTGCTATTCTGTGGAAGCATACGTGAATATACACCATGAATGTCTTGACTTCTCTTTTGTCTTCGGATACTTCATCAAAGGGCTTGATGTCTGCTGTTGTATGGTTTTTCTATATCTTGGAAGCTCATCTATCTGCAATGTTATCCCGCTATGCCCAGGTTCCTCCTATATCTGGAAATTCTGATGTGGGCCGCTCAAATTGTGGCTGTCATAGTCGTATTAGCATTACACTGGGACAAAAATGACTGCGACACGCCATTGCAAGTGTGGTGCCTTGTCGTTGGTAGGTGATGATGCGATGAGGACCATATAAATGTATTTTTTATTATAGTTGAGACCATCGTATACGTGACGAATTTGTATGGATTTATCAGTTTCATTGCCCTCCATCTCACGGATATTGGTTCAATCGCATCACAGGTATCCGGAATGCTTTTGCTATTGTATTCAAGATTGCCAAGTATAAGAGGCCCGATAACATTCAAATACGCAGGTACTTCAATGGTTTTACGGTTGATATGTGGTGTTGCCAGCTGTTTTTATTCGCTTGGGAAAACCATCACTCTGCGATGATTAGATCTTTTGTCGCACCTAGACTAAGATAGACTCGTCGTTATAGAACAATCGAGCCGGCACATGTAAATTTGTGATTGTAGTATCTTCGTATCTGCATTTCTTTCTGCTTAGTAATTTATGTTTAACATGGTTGGTACCGAGTCGCTTTTTGCCACTTGATCTGTGATATCAACTCTAGTAGTTTTTCCAAGTAATGTTTTGTTAGTACGTCTTTCTTCGGTACAGTTGAATTATTGTCTAACGTTTGCTCATGTGCATTCGTTTTAGGTTCCATGCAGTGCTTGAAGTAACCCTCCTGGTTTGGTTCATCGTGGGAAATTACTGGCTGTTCGATAGCCCGGGATGTGAGGGTTCGGCAGTATACATACTTGCTTTCTGCTTGGTCATCTTCTCGTACATCTACTTGCTCATCCCTTTCGTAAGTCTGCTGTGCAAATGTGCGCTCTCTTGACTGTGACTTCGATTCCAGTTTGGTTCTTCTGACTTGCGGGATGCCCCTATTATTATTTGTTCTTCTATAGTCTATAGCATCTCTCTCTTTTTTGGGAGATTCTGCATGTGGGTAACATCGCTGGTGTTGGCATTTATGGTACACTTTGAAATGTTCATATTGCGGGACAAATTTGTTTTGCCTTCAAACTCTTGATTGTCGATGGTCCAAGAAAATCTGATACTGATGCTTTCCATTTCATAATTTCTCCCACAAACCATCAGATGCTCTGTTTGTCCCTGGTCTTCTGTTTACCTTTTGTGCTTCTAGCAATTCGACTCATGAAGAACAACAACGGAGTTTCCGATGGGGTATGTTTTTGGCTTGTCCATCGTTATACATGAGAAAGCTGAAAACGTTATATCACTTGTCGATTGACATTGCTAGAAAGATATACTGGAACCGACGTTTTACGAATATTCAATGACCGAGAGTACATTACATTTTACTACTGATGTTAGTAGCAAGCTTATGTGTTACTAACTATAGTGGCAATCTATATGCCTGCACAGGTTATCAAGAGAAAGACAGTTCGAACAAAGTTTAAGTACGGCATGTATGATAAAGCCGACGCAAGCTGCTGTATCTGTTTAAATGACTATGTCGACGGCGTCCGACTATCAACCCTGCCTTGCGATCATCACTTCCATAGAAAATGTGTCGAAGCCTGGCTGAGAATTAACCAGTCTTGTCCGCTGTGTAAACGTTTGCTGGTTGAAGTTGAGCCAAATGATAGAATTCTGACTAATTGGACGGAGGTTGGGCCCTGACCTGGAATCAGCAGAGAGCGAGTCACAGTTATGGGAGCTATAGATGGTTTGGAACAACCCACGACCGTTTGATTAACTGTCATCAAGCAAGGCCATTTTTACTTTTTGTCGAGAAATGGTCAAACTTGGTGGATAGATTACAAAGGGGAAAGACAGAACCTAGTCTGTAAGTCAGTATAGTTGAAAGTATCAATCGCTCTCATATAGTGTATTGAAAGAATGTCTTAGTGGGTCGGGCCGTCGCTGTTTCTAGTGGTCGTGACTTCAGCTTTCCACTATTTGGTGATATGATGGTGGGCCTAGCTTTGCATAGTTGCGGTCCGTGTCTGCATCAGCTGAGGCACTTACTTTTCCGGGCGGGTTCTACCATGTGATCGATTGCAAGCCGGTCAGCAGGGAGTCACTAAGCGAGACTAGCTATGTCGGACTTCCCTTTATATGGACATCAAGCGGACGAGTTTGGCTACGGTGACATTTGGCTACAGTGACAGCCCCCCCTTCTCCCCCTTTTTTTAGTGAGGTTTCGTCAACAGCCAGGTCGTACCTGGGGATATCTATACCAGGTCGTTCACGAGTGAATCAAATGCTCGATGGTGAAGAAAATTGGTCTGTTTCACTCAAGTCTTGTATAAATAAATTCTCGTATCAGGCCAATAGTGGCATATACGGTCTCCTCACTGGTGACTGTGTGTCCTATCAATTTACATTTTTCGTATATGGATACCATCATTTAGATTTAGCATGCCAGCGTATGCCCCACATAAAATCAAGCCCACAATCATAATCTCATGCAAATATAATCGACCATGGCTATATACTGGTGAGAGACGACATGACTTGAAAATCAGGTGCGACTATTTCTAATTCCTCACTAAAATTTTGCTCAGAACCATCGGCCGAATCCTGTTACCTTCTACATAACCTATAGCATCCTTGTATCAACTGATCGAAAAGAAGGATCTTCACAGACTATATGATTTGTGTGACAGCTGTTATAGTGATCCTGCAACTCAAGAAGTAAGCCTACAAGTCGAGCGGAAAAAATCACACAAGATCCCTGCGTCAAGCGTCTACAACTCGAATATGATCCTTCAGGCAATTAAAATTTAGGACAGTGCTTGACTGTACAGCCAAATTTACAGCACATCTCTAACTGTTCGTGAATCGTAAGTACTTCGTGCGGCAGTCAACTCTTTAATGTTGTAAACAAATAGAGAGTACAACTTGCGACAATGAACACCATCACGTCGGGTCAAAGGGTTCCTAGCTTCTTTTTATTAAATAATACAAAAAAGCCTATTATTTACTTCAGCGCAAAAACAGTATGTACAATCCCATTCTTCGACATACATTCCGCTAATTCTGTACTGCAATCAGAAAATTCGAAAGCCGATACGTTTACCACTGCAGGTACTTCTCAGCCCGCGTTCGTCTCCAATACAGTTTTAAGTTGGCGGTAAAATTAAGTTTTAAGTATGTGCCAAGCTTTGTTCCAACAAGGTATCCGTTTCGTTCCACATGTTCAGTATTCACATCGATGGGTTGTATGGTTTTGTAATAACTGAGAGTCACGGCATACCACTAAATACCGCCCGCATTTCAAACTACAACTACATCTGTTGTTGATGGCGGTACAACGGATTTATAGCACAAAAATTGATAAAAAAGGCACAAAAAAATTCATCATACACTAGTGAGGTATATGTTTTTGTCTATATGTAGTATACTATTGTAGTGGACGCTCAAAATGTTTGCAAAAACACCTAGGTACATTTCGCTAACTTGGTTCACAGAATTAACCATAACGTTATGTAACCGAGTTGGCCAGCACAGAAAGCTCGCCACCATTCATTATCTACACCGTCGTTTCGTGTGACGGGGCCCGCAATTCAACAAATTATTCAGAATCGTGCTAAAACGAACGCATATTTCAATTAAACATGTGACGTAAATCCCAAAAAGACGTTATATAAATCGACTATTTCGTTCGAATGGCGTTATTAAAACAATCTATCACCAACGATGTTTAAATCAGAGTTGGGTGAATGTTCACTGTACTCTTAACAGTAAAAATTCGGCACACAGCATAAACAATCAACGCAATGTCGAACATATTATAAACCAAACAGAAAACTATTGCTTTCAAAACATACTAAAATCCAGAGTCTATCAAACAGTGGCCAGCACGCTGTGATACAAGACTTCCATCGTTTCCGTTCGGTACATTTTCATCAATTAGCCAAACGGCAGAATATTACGATCGACTGTTGCTGACAAACAGTACATTGAGTTGCGCGAGGTACCTTCTTTCACCACTGCTCCCCCTCCACGCGTATTGTGATATCTAATAGCAATACCGAGCATGATCAGGACACGCAATCCCACCCGGACAATTTGAACACAATACAGGTCCAAGGACTTGGTTCCTCACTGGTTGGAGAGCCACTACTGAACCTACACCTAACATTTGAGACAGGTTTTATGCAGCCAACAACCATAGTTTGAAATCCCATTCCGATTTAGCTCTACCGTTCGCGATCTTGGACTAGCAAAGAGAAATGTAACAATCACACACCACATCGATCTGGAACGGTCTCAGCGTTCCCCAAAGGTCAGAAAATCAACCACAGTAACTACCCACACTAATGAATACCTTATGAGAACCATTTCGTACACCATATAGATGCTCGAGCTATAACTGTAATTTACACTCTGACCCTTCATACCAACTGGTTCTTACTGAGTTAGAGACAGACTACTGCGGCGTGGGGTAAAATACAGTCAAGCTCACACAACGATATGGTCTTTCTCGAAAACTAGAAGCATAACGCCAACTGTTGATGGATACACAAATACTACCACCCGATCCTTGTCAAAAACCAGCTTCATTCACGTACTATGGATCAAGACGATCACTGAAAGCACCTCAACTACTAAACAATGCACAACATTACATTTGGAACATGTCATTCACAGAACTAAACATACACCCGTCAGCAGCGAGTAGGCCATCACACAAACACACCAAATAACTCACGATCGGACATATCGCATCCGATTCCGATGAGATTCACAAAGCCACTGCATATATTTTGTTGGGGATAACTATCAAACAGAGGCATACAATACAAATTAAACTTCCCGCTATGATGATTATTAACACGATTTTAACGAGGTAAGCACAACTTCCCGCTACAAGTATGACACATTGATCGATAGAAGCAGAGGAAACGTATCGAATTGCAATTTAAAGAATCAATCTGGGTACACAGCTGGAACTTGATGTTTATAAGGTTACCATTAGTCTCCCTGTGCTAAATTAGGGGGAGGGCTTGAACTCGAAAGTAACATCCTTTCCTGTCAGGCGCTTATACACGGACGAGAAAGTATCCAGCTTGTACTCAACCTCCTTCTGATCCTTCATGTCAAGGTGTCTGCGATACGATTTGGATGCACGGGAAACAGTGTCAGTGAATTAGTTCTGCATGCCGAGTCCGAGTCACCACTTGATGTATACTACACACACCACGTACATAAACAACAAAAATATCGATGAACTATATTACGAAGAATATATTGATGGACTCAGAAGGAACAATTTTGATCAACAGTGAAGTTCTGCTATCTCGTATTCATCATCATATACCATCTCTGTTGGATCATAAGACACTACACTTACGGTGATATACTCAGAAACACCAGAAGCATAATCACCTTTTCCGATTTAACCATCTTGAATGCAGCTCCGATACTACGCGAACTATCGCAGTTTCAAAAGGTAATATACCGTTTCTTCTACCTTAACCTTAACGACACAATAGCAATACGTACATTGAAATCCATAAACATAATTACTATTTCAACCATTTCCAACTATGGAAATTCCGAATCAAGTGAGACGTAGCGAGAAAACAAACGTTGACCACAATCGTGCCAAAACTTACACTTTGACAATCTTGGATCCATCAGTCTTTACACGGGTGCGCTTGCCGACGATCTCGGTGGGGTAGACAAGATCCTCAAGGATGGCATCGTGTACGTGCGTAAGGGTACGCGAGCGGGGACGGGGCTGTGTGCAACGTGTCTTACGCGTTTCCTTCTTGAGGATACGACGCTGAGCCAAGACAATGACGTGCTTGCCACTGCATGAGAGGGGTGTATATGTATATCAATATTTCCGTGTATATGTATACGACGCTGAGCCAAGACAATGACAGGCTTGCCACTGCATGAGAGGGGTGTTATGTATATGATATCAATATTTCCGTGTATATGTTGCTACATGCGAATATGATATGAGCGTATATTGACAAGTAAGAATTGCATACTCCGTGAAAGGGAAGACATACCTGCCGACAAAACTAATCAGCAATAACTGTACATCAGGACATGCTGCACGATCCAATGTGTCATGGTCGTAAACGAACTACGAACAAAATCCACATGAATAACATTACCATACCTGAACTTCTTCTCCAGCTCGCGAACAACGCGAACCTGGACACGGTGCATGGCCTGGAGTAGTGGTGGGGGCACGAAGACAACAATGGCCTTCTTTCCGGCACCAACATCAACCTCCTTGGCGGAGGTGATGTATACCTCACGAAGATCGACCTTTAGCTCCTGGACATTTGCCTCAAGATCTACTAGAGCCTACGTATACATATGAAATGAAGTTCATGACTATCAGTTAACGGTCACTTCTATACTGGGACGCTAACAAACACGTTCCCTTCCGTCCAACTGAATGTCAACATGTATACAAACAATCTGAATTTATACATTCTTTGATTGCGTACAAATATAGCATTCAACTGGCATGCAGATATATACATGTACTATATCAACGTACAATATCAGCAAGCCTGCACTTGGTCTAATATGCTTTTACAGGGTTACACAATTAAACGTATACAGCATATGGGCAGCATATAACACAAAACAGTTAAATACACACGCACATAAATGCAGGTGTCTATATACACACATAAACGTATAGATGCATGTGTTTGTATATTATATATATATATATATATATTCATACGAATCTATATACACTAACTACGTATATATACATACATGGCAATATATATATATATAAATATATATATGTCAACACATATATATAAATATACAAATATATATGTACCTATATACACACATGTACGTGGTGAGGTTATACATACGTTAGCCCGGACACACAAACATATGCATATGCATGCATGCATATACACAAATATGCATATATATACAAATATACATATATATATATATATATATATATATATATATACATATATATACATGTTTATATATACATATATACATAGATACATGTGCACATGAACAAAAATTGACATCCATTTTTGTTCGTGTATTTTACCGGAAAGCACTAAATGCATGCTAACTACGATGGCAGACTGCCTGAAATTTATAACTGCCTGTGTAACGAAGATACTACTGGGCAGCTTCGTATTATACACAGACACACAAACGTAATTGCTTGCATCGACACCTTGCACTGCTATGCCTGTGTATATTGTTCCATGGTTGTTGTTTGTTGATCATGTTGCCCAGGATGCCTAAGCTTACAACTTATTAGCTGAATTCAAAATTTTCGTGTCATAGTATGCCTATTACTGCATATTTTGGGCTCGTTGAATATCAGGGATTCAATCTACACTACACCATGATATTGCTTATGGCTATCTATGTATATCTATCGTTTCTCTCTCACTCAACTTTGTCTACACTGTCACGCATACGTACCGCAGCGATGGACTTCTCGAAGTCATCAGCTTCCTGGTGTGCGGGCTTCACTATCTTAGAAGTCATGGTGAACGTAGAGTGTGAGAAAGGCTCGGCTACACGGTCTGGGTGACTATTTTGTGAAGTTATTGAAATATTTTAGAATTATTCCGAATATTACATCGCGTGAGCGTGTGTATACCCAAATTTCGGCCAAAGTTTATTCGTGGTCGGTAGTGGACAATTAGTCGGGTTGGCGGGGCTGTCACTCACGTGTCGTTCTGGTATGACTGCCAAGTATTTATTTATCCCCAATGTATGGTTACGAGGGTGTCCGAAAAATACTTATGATTATCTCCAAATTTCATATTCACGGACCCTTTGCCCTAAACTATCATTTTTTTTACCTGATCAACCGGGTTTAATATAAAAAATAAACCTCTACACACGTCAAGAAAAAACTTACTATTAGTAGTGCAGTGCGGTACAATTAAGTTTTTTAAATAGCAGTAGGGAGTTGTCATTTCAAACTCAACAATTCGTATACGACGACGACGACACAAAAGAAAACACAAAAAGATAACAAATCAATTTTGACACACGAACATATTTGGAGAGTATAGGTCTACTAGCTAGCGTTGTACATATCACACAGTATATGTGATTTATATAGTGACTGTGACATAACTGTACACATATATAGGTAGATTCGGAAAGTAGGGTAAGATGACGGGAACGAGCGTTGACAAGAATGTTGCGGAGGCGAAGAAGAAAGATAATGATGTAGTAAGCGATAAGATAGACGGGGCTAAGGGCAAGGAGAAGGTCGAAGAGGCTGATCTCAATGAAGAAGATCGCCTCCTTAAAGAAACCCTGGAATTGTGCATGGAGAAATTAAACGGTGACGATGCCAAGCAGTACAAAGAAGCTTTGAGCAAGCTCAAAGATTCGATCCAAACAGCAACATCCGGCATGACCTCTGTCCCTAAGCCTTTGAAGTTCTTAGAGCCACACTTCACATCGATTAAAGCGGCGCACGAGAAGATCACCGATGAGAATGACAAGAAATTAGTTGCAGACATTGTGTCAGTGCTAGCCATGACAGCCACGGAATCGAAGGAAAGGGATTGCTTGAACTATAGATTATTGGGTATGCAGGGGTCACTGGCGGACTGGGGTCATGAGTATGTGCGCCACTTGACCACAGAAATTGGTGACTTACACAACGAGCAATTACTACTAGGCGAGGAGGAAGTCAATCAGGTATGTGCAAGATACAGATATTGAGGAACTTACAGCGGTATCGTTTATTTTTTGGTATATATATATATATATATATCTATTTCTATTTCTATTTCTACGTCTTTATATATATATATATATATATATATATAATATATATATAGATGTGAAATAGATATATATATATATATATATATATATATATATATATATATATATATATTATATATATATATATATATATATATATATATATATATATATATATATATATATATATGCATATATATGTAATGTATGTATGTGTTTTAAAACACATACATATATATATATATGTATGTAATATAATATGTATATGTATGCATGTATGTTTTTAAAACATATATATATATATATATGTTTTTTGTGTGTGTATGCATATATATATGTGTGTGTATTTTATTATATATATATTCCTATATATTTTTCTATATATATATATATATATGCACATATATACATACATACACATACATTACATTGTATGGAGGAAACCGACAAAACGCATATTGTATGCAACATGAATACGAGTATAAAATAAATATATATATATATATATATGTATATGCATGTGTGTGTATGTATATGATATGATATATATATATATATACATGCGTGTGTGATGATGATGATGATGTTGCGTTTGCGTATGATGATTGATATATATATATATATATGTGCTATGTTGCGTGTTTGATATATATATATATATATATATATATATAGATAGGAGAGGCATGCATGTGTGTGTATGTGCATGAAATGAAATTATATTTATTTTTTGTGTATGTATATATTATGATTACATATCATCATTCTTTATACATATACACACATATTTATAAATCTATAAACAAATATATATATATATATATATATTTTTATAAATCTATAAACAAAATATATATATATATATATATATATATATAATATATATATATATATATAATGTATCTGCATATATTTATTTGTATTTTCATATATATGTATATATATATATGTATGTATGTATATATATGTATCTATCTATATATATATACAATATTTATTTGTGTGTTTATATACACATATATATATATATATATATATATATATATATATATATTGTGTGTGCATATACAGATATGTATGTGCCAATATAGATGTGTGTATGTGATATTTGTTAATGTTTATATATATATATATATATGTATGTATGTGTGGATGCACGCATCTATATTCGTCCATCTCGTTGATTAGAGAACACGTATATTTTCTGTTGGTATCCGTGTGTAGAAGTTTATGCAAATACGATCGCACAGTGTAGATAAATATATACCAGGAGGATGTACTGAATTGTCAACGCTGGAATGTGTTTTCGTACTTTGTGGCTGATGTATCTGTATTATGTGTAATTTATCCAATATATACACGTGTTTTTGTGGCACATGCAGGCAATGCTTACATCCAGTTCTGAATCTGTATTGTAAAATTTCTGTGCGCGAGACCTGGGGACGGTCCTCAATTTGTCGGATTGTGGTTTGTTGATCTTGATTTGTTATCTCCTTTGTTTCATTTGACGTATGGCTTCGTGTGTCACTGACATGAACCATCTCTCACTCTGTTCTTGCCAACAGGCCGAGAAAGACAAAATCATGATCATGACCAAGGAAATTGTCCCATACTGTCTAAAACACAATGCCGAAGCTGAGGCCTGTGACCTATTGATGGAGATTGAGCGTCTAGACTTATTAATAGAACACGTAGACAAGGATACCTATCAGCGCGTGTGCAATTACATCGTGTCATGTGTCCCGTATACCCCGGTGGAAGAGAGTGCCATACTCCTGCAGGCAGCTTTGGATCTTTACATGGCCCAAGGCAAACAAGTGCACGCACTTCAGCTGGCTGTTCGACTTAATAAGCCTGAAGTGATCAAATCTGGTATGCTTACGGAGCTCCATAGTTTCTTCTCGTCCTCATGTGTGCTTGTTTATATAAATGCTTGTCAGTATATGTACCCCTCACTGGAGGCTGAAGTCGGTTAGAACATAAGCTATACCATCTGTAATCATTATCAATGTGACTACTAGTATATACTCAATTACCTGCTTGATTGGGTCCTGGAATAGTGTTCGAGAAGATTGAGGATCCCGTAGTGAAGAAGCAGGCCTCATACATACTTGCGCGCCAGATGCTGCCGGCACAGTACGACGACGAGACGAGCGAGGAGTTGCTAGAGATTCTTGCCAATGCGCATCTCAACCAGAACTTCCTCGCGCTCGGTCGCGATTTGGACGTCATGGAGGCCAAGGTACGGGAAACTTTGACTTGCTATGGTTTTATTATGAGGAAGGTGCATGTGATTTATGGACGTATATGTGATCGCGTGTAGGTATGTATTGTATGTGTTGGCCCATTCGCTGGTGTGTATTTTAGGGTTCTGATATGTGTTGTGTGAAGATGCGATCTGGTACAGACACGGCATACCAGGAGTACGCACGGGCCTCGCCTACCTTTCGTACACGTGCTCACATATTCTCTTAGTGATGCTACTCATTTCGTATGTTGTGCTTTATACACCACACCACGTCACAAAGGCACATGTTGTGCGCGCTTGCGAGTACGTCATGTGTGGTGCACGCATATGTGGAACCTGAAGGCACTTTGTTTGCAGCTATTGCATCCTTCCGTTTCTGAAGGGTGAGGATAGGCTAGTGAGTACCTCTTTGGACCCGTTTTTCGGTGAATTACACCCGAAGACAGTGGCGTGTTGCTCGCATGTTCAATCAAGTGACTGTGATATCTCACCGCCCAACTAAGCTCAGCCACTGTATAGGGCGCCATTGTGAGTCAGGCCGAGTGCAACCCAGCGACTTCTGTTCAAAGACTTCACAGCGCACAATCTTTCGGCGTGCATGTTAATCATCGAAATGCTCTTACCTACACTTAACTACACTAACCTACACACGCAGGTGCCCGAGGACATATACAAGAGCCATCTCGAGCCCAGCCGTTCGACATTCGGCTCGTCCGTGGACTCTGCGCGACAGAACCTGGCGTCCACCTTCGTCAACGCCTTTGTGAACGCTGGCTTTGGCCAGGACAAACTCATGACCGTCGAGGGCAACACGTGGCTGTACAAGAACAAAGAGCACGGGATGATGAGTGCCTCCGCGTCGCTGGGCATGGTGCTACTATGGGACGTCGATGGAGGGCTCACGCAGATTGACAAGTTCCTGTACTCCAACGACGACTATGTCAAGGCGGGGGCCTTGCTGGCGTGCGGGGTGGTCACGGCTGGGGTCAGGAACGAGTGCGACCCTGCACTAGCGCTGCTGTCCGATTATGTTCTGCACTCCAGCAACATCATGCGCGTGGGGTCTATTATGGGTCTGGGCATCGCGTACGCCGGTTCGTCGCGGGAGGAGGTGACGGATCTGCTTATCCCTGTGCTGAGCGATGGCAAGTCCAATATGGAGACCCTGGGCATGGCCTCCATAGCGCTGGGTATGACCTGTGTGGGGACGGCCAACGCCGAGGTGGTCGAGGCGATCCTCACGTGTCTGATGAGTGAGAAGGTCACATCCAACCAGAGCGACACATTCGTGCTCTTCATCGCCTTGGGATTGGCGCTGTGTTATCTGCGGCGCGAGGAGGCTGTCGAGGGTACCATGGAGGCGCTCAAGACGCTGCCGGGATCCATTGCACAGTTTGCGAGTGTGTTGTTGGACGTGTGTGCGTACGCGGGGTCTGGCAATGTGCTGAAGGTGCAGAAGCTGTTACACATGTGCAGCGAGCACATCAAGACAGACGACGATGAGGGCACTGCCGAGCCCGCGCCTGCCGCCGGTGCTAGTGGTGAGGGTACACCGGATGCTGCTGGGACAGGTGTGTGTGTGTGTGTGTGTGTGTGTGTGTGTGTGTTTGTTTGTTTGTTTTCTGTGGATACGCATCGTTGTCGTGGGGTATGAATTTGTGAGAGAAAGATATATATATATATATATATATATATACGGACATGTATACTCTTGTATTTGTTCTCTTTGAACTTGTTGCTTGCATTTTTTTCACCCGGGATTTCTCGCATTTCCACATACGCTCACAGCTGCCAGTACAAAAGCGAAGGAAGGCGATGCCAATGAGGACGAAAAGGCCGAGGACAACCGATACCAAGGCATTGCAGTCATTGGACTGGCGCTTGTGGCGATGGGTGAGGAGATTGGCACAGATATGGCTATCCGATCATGCAGCCACCTGCTACAGTATGGTGAAGAGGTTATCCGCAGAGCCGTGCCTTTGGCCCTAGCGCTTCTGTGCGCGTCTAACCCAAAGCTTAACGTGCTTGACACGCTCAGCAAACTCTCGCACGACCAGGACGCCGAGGTGGCTCACAACGCCATCTTCGCCATGGGTGTGGTGGGCTGTGGTACCAACAACGCACGTATAGCGGCCATGCTGCGGCAGTTGGCGGTGTACTACCACAAGGACCCCAACAACCTGTTCATGACACGCTTGGCCCAGGGGTTGCTGCACATGGGCAAGGGCACCATGACCATTTCACCGTACCATTCCGACCACTCCATCATGTCGCTGGTGTCTACCTCATCTCTATTGGCTGTGCTCATGTCTCTGCTGGACGTCAAGAAGAGTAAGCCATTGCTTCTTTCGATTGTTGGGAGTGTGTTTTTGTTGTCACAAGTGGAACAAAGTAACTAAAAGTGTGGGTGCGATCGCCTGGGTTGATTGTGTTGACGTGCTTGTGCGTTCTCATATCGCGTATCGCGTATCTCGTTTCTTCTCACTAGTAAGCTACGCCGGCACTTTCGTGTTCAAGATCGACCTGTTTGTCGCGTCTTGCGGATGAAATATAACACTAACTCTGGGCCTCTATTTTTTTTAAATTTTTTTTACCGTCACAGCTATTCTGGCCAAGAACCATTACATTCTATATTTACTCACGCCAGCCATGTTCCCGCGGATGTTGGCGACGTTCGATGAAGACTTAAATCCTTTGCCCGTCAGTGTGCGTGTTGGACAGGTTAGTGTATTCATCTCCGACTTAATAGTGAAGTGACGTGTTACATTGGTAGGACCATGACAGCGGTGTATGTGTTCCTACACGGCGCAAATAGGTGGTTGTGTCGTGCTTGATCTTCAATCTCCCTTATGCCGGTTGGTGTTAGAATAACTGCACTTACATCCTCAGCCAGTAATCGTATGCGCGGGTAACCAACCAAACATGCCGATGCCACTGAGCACTTTGCTGAAAAAAGAGCTGTCTCCCAAGTGTACAAGCCTATTCGTTGTGTCGTAGTCGAACCTCGTCGTTATTTATATGTACTTGAACCTCATCGTTATTAGTGTCGTATATACTTGAACCTGTGTCGTATATACTTGAACCTCATCGTTATTTGTGTCGTATGAGATTTTTCTTTGATCTTCTGTGTATTCACTCGTCCCTGATGCAGGCTGTCGACACAGTGGGACAGGCAGGAAAACCGAAAACCATCACCGGCGTACAAACACACACAACCCCCGTTTTGCTGGGCAGTAACGAGCGAGCAGAACTGGGAACTGAAGAATGTAAGAGTCAGCCTTCGGCTCAGCGTGTTGCATTTCAATCACTAGTTCTGTTGGCCAGCCTGTTTTATTTTAATCTTAGTTCCTTTGGAATCCATTTTCTTTGGTCGGCCTGTTTCATTTTAATCTTAGTCCCGTTGGAATCCATTTTCTGTCATGTTGCAATCTGTTAGGCTTGGCATTGTGCACTTGGACCTCGGTGCTTGAAGATTTGGCTGAAATACATTTCGTACTGATCGTCTATTTCTTTCTGTTGCACCCACAGATATATCCCTGACGCCCACTATAGAAGGATTTGTAATTCTGAAGAAAAATCCTGATTATGAAGCGTGATTAAAAGATAATTTTTATCTACCACAGTAGCCAGAATGCGTACGACCCGAATATTTGAGTCATCGCTCATCAGTTGTACACCTTTTGATTATAAGGATGTTTGTTCGGTAGTGCGGGGCCTGTGCCCTACGTGCTGCGCGTATCTAGACTGTCACACAGTACGAAAGATTACGTATATAAACCTTGTCCCTGTGTCCAACCTCCGTGGTTCTACTTAGGTAATAGCAGATAGCTTTCAGTGTCCTCCAGCTGTTAGTGAATATGCTTGATCGGGGTATAAAAAATGAGAATATAACACTTACAATGGAGCAACCTCATACACCCGGGGCATGCTCACATTCCTCGTTCAGTCCGTCCGGTTCATTTTTTCCCCACATGAATAAACATACTCGATTTTAACCATAACGAAAACTATGAGCTCTTTATTAAACCGGCGATTTCTGAATTGTATGGATATGCGGTAATGTCTATGAATCGGTAGTGCACAACCTCACGAATGCGGAATCGCAAAACTTTCTAAGGCGCTTCA